>DWGN01000308.1:0-10416 GCA_018247655.1 Euryades corethrus
CGTTAATTCCTCACAACGAACCTGTTATGAACATGTAAAATTATTGAATTTCTAACTTTAATTAAAACTGAATTGATTTTCAAAATATAACATACTTATTGTCAATACTTATTACCAGTCACATAATAAACATCTAATTGTCCAATGACATTTTTTAAAAAGACTGACGTGAAAGTTTCAGGTATAAAAGGAATATTAAATCTTTGCTCAGACTCAACACTAACTTTACTATTCCAAATAATATATTGTTTCTGGGTGCATTGTTTCTGGTTGACACAGTTCATAAATAAGATACAGCAAATGGGAGAAAGCTTTTAATAAACCCGGAAAAAGTATATATGAAGTACGATAAAACGAGCGTAAAATTAATGCTTGAAATATATGCGGTATTGTATTATAAATACGAAAAACAAAATACCAGTTCAATTAATCTATTATTGGTTGAACTATGAACGCCTTTATAATCGAAGACATAATTATATATTTTATATTGAAAAGTTTTTAAATATTTAACTGCAACTATTTAATTTTTAAATGGGATGATAATGGATGATCTTTAATAACGTATTGATACATTTATATCATTTAAATAACGAGAAAAATTTATAATTTTTTTTATGACAGTTGCATGAAACCTTGTGGAGGGAGCATGATTCAAAAGCGACTCGCCCACTATAGCCTTTTAAAGGCATCAAAAGCCGTGCCTTTTACATCCCACGTCTTCGTTTAGGTAATGTCTGCAGACATTGGTTACCGCGTATTGTTGTAAATGTGCAGAATTACAGCTGAATTCATAAGTGCGAATGTGTTTTCACGATGATGTCATGGGATATGTATAAGTGTATTACGATTTGCTGTAGGCCGCTTTAATTCAACAGTTATGACGAATTATTCTCAAAAATAGTTATTTTCGCATTTTTGTAGTGATGTCACTACATCAAGTATTTATATGTAGGTAGCATAAAGTTGCAACTATGTAAATCTCCACTGGAAAGAATGAAAATATAATATAATAATTTTAATGACTTTTATACTTAACAATTGGTAAAAAATCAAAGAAATTTATTAAATTAACTCTATTAATGAGTAAATTTAACCGATCCTTATCCATCAGTTTTTTGTATAGAATCTTAACCTATTAAATCTTTAAGATGTCCATCCACACGGATTTTCTGAACAATTAATCCTAGTATTGACACATACAATATAATTAAATAAAAAATAAAATACATAATATTTGAACACTAGTTAATTGGCATGATGTTGTGCTACATCTTTCGATATAATTTGATGAAAATGATAGTGATGCAAAATAAAAGAGAAAAGCAAAGGAACCATGAGTAAATAGCATTATTTACTATAGATACTACATTCATTTCACTTTATATACTTCCCATGCAGATACTTCGAATATTTACTTTGAACTCTTACTCTTTTATTTCTGATTCTTGAGACGTTTTCTATCAGGCCAACTTCCTGTTAAAGAAAGCCATAAATAAATTAATAATGGAAAAGCCATTTTCTTTTCCTCGTTCAACAATAAATTGAGTTAAATGGTTTTGATGCATTGTAATAGTTTCTTATTAAGTTGTCCGCGCCTTACATTTATTTTACTGATTCGGTAACTTTCATAATTTCTCTTTGTTGCTTTAATTGGTCTGTGAAAAATGCTAAATGGCGTGAAATCCGCTTAATGTATTTTCATTTAAAGAGGCTTATAAAGTTTATTTTTAAATAAATGATATAAAAATTTAGTTTGTTGTATTTAAAATTAAAAATTGCTTTATGTAGGACACTATTTCATTATGATTTTACCAAATGCGATGGAGTCAAATCATCCTAAAATCGAATCAGGAGGTTCATGTAACAGTAGATAGAGAGTTAAAGTTGATTGGATTGTTTTCATCAATTTTAAATTTTAAGGATGCTGAAATGAGGCAGGTCTGCTTTTGTAAATGACCTGATGGTGAAAGTGTAATTGATTCATACGTACTTGACCCATTATATACAAATATATAAAAAAAAATCCATTGAAATAAGATGTAGATAAACACCAAAACAGAATGCAAATTGCGTATGTGCTTATGTCATATAGTCTACTTCTTCTACATGGTAGGTAATTTTAAGAGGAGTGAGTAGTTAAAATATCAAAGAATTCTATAACTCTAAAAAATGAAGTGAAAAGATTTTCTGTGCTGTAGAGATCGTAATCCTATTATGATGATGTATGAAAGTTATTACATCAAAAGAATGGCTTTGTTTTGCCACTGAAATTGGTTTAGTTTATCGAAATCTTGCTACGTTAAGAAGTTAAATTTCTTTAACGTTGCAAAACTGCAATGATTTGGTATTTTACACATTCATGAAACACTACTTTCGGCCAGTTGGGGCACAAGTTAAATTGCACCATTTTTGGTATGAGTTCAACTGCGACATGTAAGCGCTTACGTGTGGCGAAGGTCCGGTGGGCGCCGCGGTACACGTCAAGGTGCAAGGGGGGCGTCGAGCTCTTGGTCTCGGTAGCGCTGCCATACAGCCCGTACTGCAGACAGCGCGAGACCATTGTGAGAAGCGCGCGCGCACGATCCACGACACGAACGACTCTCGCGACGGTTTATATTGCATGGCAAAGACCATTTATTTTATTATGTGACGAAAAGTAACATTAATTTTAATAATTTATCGCAGTTTATTAATCACCGCTCTTAGTATAAGATTTTTTTTATATTTATTTTTAACCACGCGAAACAGTGAATAACAAAATGACTATAAAAAATAAAAAGACTAAACAATCAAACACGTCCGAAGTGACCTCAAAGAGTAGTGCGTCGACGAGTGTTCAGAAGAGTAGCTCATCCACAGTGCAGAAGAGCAGTAACACCTTGCAAAAAGTCAGCTCATCTGGGAAAAAGGTTCGCTACATAGAGGTAAAGGTCGAGGAGGATGACCCGTTGATGATTACTGATGTAAGTGATCATGCTTCTATAACAGGCTCTACAATATCAGAGCATTATAACAGTCATCCTCATTATATTATAACGGAGGCGCCATCAGTGACAGATTTGTCTCAGATAAGATCGTATGAACACAACATAAGTGACATGGCTCAATCTACTACAGGAGAATTCGTTTCTAATTCTATAATTCAAGAAAGTTCTTCAACACAACATCAGAGCTCTAAAAGTGAAATAACGCAGTCTACATCAACTTCCGTGCAACACTCTGATTCAACTCATAGTCAAACATTTGACAGAACAGTGGACTCTTCAGTTGAAAACCAAACACTTAACACAGCTTTTATAGATAGTTCTTCGCATAATACTACAAAGTTGAACACATATGGGAAACCGACCCAGGGTGCAAATGCTACTAATTCTTTGCTACAATCGGAACGTGAAAATGCAACAAACACAAAAACTACACAGCAATCTTTTATATCTAGACGAGATATGAAAGATAATTTCTCGAAGATAACGGATAAAAAATTTGTTAATCAACATTCCCCTGGAGCCTCAAAGAGAAATCAGACGGTTAAATCGGACGCTTCAAATTATTTCGGATCGGAAGGTACGCTTGATCAAAATATAAATGTTAAAGAATACAGCACTACGAATCAAACAAGCGAAAACAAAAGTAGTAGTGTAACTAAATCCACGTCTTCATCTCATGTCGTTGAAATTGTTGATGGAAAGGAACGTATTATTGATAGCACTAAAAGGGAGTGGGGTGATGCCCAAGAACATTCTTCGAAAGAAGCTTATGCATCCGTTAGTGGAACTAATATTGAGCCAAAATCTGTATACAGTCAACAAAATTATGATATGAAATCTAAATATGACACTGGAAAAGACGGTGCACAACCTATAAGTGAAATGACCATAAGTGAAGATTCAAAATTTGTAAAAGATGGAAAACAAGTAACTTCGCATGAGAGCATAATTTCCCATAAAGACAACTTGCATCAACTTAAATCAACCGGAGATAGAATAACTACAGCAGATAATACACAACGTATTATGTCATCTAATGTTACAGATGAAATACAAACTAACTCAAACGTTGTCGAGAGTACTATGGTTAAAAATGAAACTACAAATATACAAAGACGAAATCAAAATATAAAATCAGATTCGTCCAATTTCTACCGTTATGATTCAACGATACAAAACGAACTCCAAAAAGTGGGAGATATTCTTGACGTACGTGATACTGATAACATAAATTTTTCCACGAAAATCCTAAAAAGTAACACCAGCAGTGCGCAACAAGCATCAACATCCTCTTACGTTTTGGAAGTAATTGACGGGAAACAAAGAATAGTGGACAGCTCCCATAGAGAATGGGGAGATAGTAAAGAACATGCAAGTCATGAAAAAAGTCATCACATTTCTGGTCCTGGAATAAAACCTGAACATGAATATACTCGACATGTTTTAGATAAAGAGTCATTTTATGACACTGGCAAAGACGGTATACCCAAAAGTGCTTCCCACGTTGCAGAAGAATCTGCTCTTTATAAAAATGGTAAAGAAATTGCATCAACAAGAAACGTTTATTCTGGCGATTTTACAAAGAAGCCAGCAATTGCAGAGCATACTACCGATAGACACGATGATTATGTTAGAAACGTACAAGACACAAATGATAGGTCGGTGTATTCTGATACTCGTGAAACCACTGTAACTGACAAGACAACTAACGTGCATGATATTAGTAACAAAACACAAACAACAGAATTTATTACTACAGAACAACAAAATCTATTAAAAGAGTCCACGTCCAAAACAGCGTCTGAAACAAAAGATACTTTGACAACCTATGAGAGAAGTACGGGAACATGGAACGGAAAATTTGTTTACGAGAAAGATGATGACAGACCAAAACGTCCAAAAGAAATGTCGCCTTTTGGTAAAACTGAACAACCACGACACCACTTGAAACGACAAGATACAGAAGACAATATAATATTGACATCGAAGGATATAAAAGACTTTACATCTATAAGTGACCTCAGAAAAATTATTGAGACATCATCCTCTAATAAAGACGTTACTGTCAGTAATAAAAATATTGTCATTAGAAGAAACATTGACGACAGAGTATTGAAAGACATTATAGAAACTGTTAAAAAATATCCTTTTAAGAGAATTGACAAAGTCACTTTTGGTACAAAGATTAACGAGGATGTTAAAGATCTTTATGAAGGAGTTGACACAGAACAGATTACTGTACTAAAAACAAGTAACGCTGATTTTATTAAGAAATCATTTGAAGTAGATAAAACTAGAAGTCAAGTTGAAGTGACTCGCTATATAAATGAAAATGGTGTTACTAGAAAAATAACTACCTACGAAGACGCTAAAGAAGATGAAAAAGTGAAAACCGACGTTTTCGTCGACAAAAGTGCGTTAGACATCAAAAACTTGGTAACAATATTTTAACTAGTTTTATCATTATGTTTAGTATCTTCATCAAAGTTAATAAATAATATTTTTATTATTTTTTAGAAGGATGTCCATGTTACTCGAGATGTACACGAATACGACGTTGTAGATCACGCTATCACTGATACCACAAGAAAGGATACCGTCGTCAGTACTGTTTACGATGAAACCATCATTGATGACAAGAAAACAGTGCGTGATGATAGGACCGTTGTCGAAGAGACCGTCTACATTGACGAAACAAGACCAAGACACGCTGGTCCTAGGAAACCAGAAAAAACTGTTATTAAGGAGCAGTGTATTTGCGAAATATGTACTTGTGGGTGAGTACTGTAATACTTAATTTTATTATAAATCATATTTTGCTCTTTGTAATAATAATGAAAAATAATTATTAAAACTGTTATAGGTAAAGCATTTAACAGGAAATCTGCATCAAAATGATTTGTCTATTTTTATTCTCTTTAAGTTTTTAGTTATTTGAAAAAGTAATGATGAATATTGCAATAAAAATAAAAATTAAAACGTCGTGTCACCAACTTCTTAAGCATATCAATACGCAGATAACCAGCGGTGTAATTTTGAGGAAGATAAGATTTTAGAGGAGCGGTTGGTAAAAACTGATACAGCGAAGAACACATTGTATAAAATTTGATAACACATTGTATAACCATAACACACAAACAATTTTCGTATTTGTTATACATAAAGGTGCATATTTCTGCGATTAGATATACGTTCGGGATATTAAAATAGCTAACGATATGTACGTTGTATATTATTAATAATAATAAACAAGCAAAGGCCATTTATGTTAGACTTACGGTTTTCTTTAACTTTTTTGTTTTAAAAGTAGTATATGAGGTTTTAACACAAAAACATTCTGCAATGAAGATCCTTACTTATAATTTCTCAACTTGACTAAAGTTGCGCATGAAGTCACTTAGACTGTAAGCATGATTGTCCCTAATTTGTTAATAATCTCTTCGTTTAAGCGTTGGTGTAGCATAAGCAAAAAGGCGCCTTTCAAAGTTAAATGTTAAAGATCTTGATTACGTATCCCCTTGCGCGTCGGCGTCTGTACATACTGCTGTCTCACACGAGTCGTTAGACACCAAATAAGTGTTCACGTTGTTTAATAATAAACCTCAACAATGAAATACACGATTAGGTTTTACGAACTTTAGTTTAGATTTTACGAGTTATGTACCTACCTTGTATATAAAATCTGGCATTTCAGTATGTCTGCGATTTGCACTCATGAGAGCCAAAGTATTTAGAGATGTGACGGTTCATCATCTACACTATGAATCAAAATCAAGTGTTAGTTCATCGTTAAAAAAAATATATGAGACATTTCACAATCATGGTGAATATTTTGCTAGTATAACATAAAACTTTATTTATCAATTATAGTAATAGAATAATTATTGTTTCTTAATTTGTTTCCTAAAATTGCATACCGTGTTCATAGGTCGTTTGGCTCAGTGCCTTGCATAGTTAACATACTATGTTTCATTTCGATTGTTTGACCTTCGGCTGTTTTAAAAACATTAAAATAAATGAAATGAATTAATGCTTTCGTAAAGTTTAAATATAAGTGCTATAACTGCGGATAATCGCAAATCTTACCAAGCTCAGAAGTAGTAGGCGATTGCCTTATGTTAAATGTGAGTCATGTGGAGCCAGCAGTGGTTTTGAGTCCTTATGCGCAGATGCGTAGGAGTTTATCGAACTGAAAGTGCTATTAGCATCGCCCTCAATACCGAACTCGTTTAGATAGTCGGACAATTTGAAATACTCCTCGTCTAAAGACAGAGCACTTCGTTGTGTGTCTATTGCTGGGACAATAACGTTACAAATATTCTTTTGTTCATTGATAACATAGGTTTTAACGGACAAGCTAGTTGTTGATAAAATTTATAGTCGGGACGTTACTAATACGAGACATCGGAAAAGAAAATAAATATTTGTAACCAATACAGACGAAATTTGTTTTTTTTATCTATAACAAGTGCATAGACTGGTTGCATGTACTCAGTTATCTTTACATAGTTGTGACACGGTATTTTGTATGATGTCATAACAGGGCTACTTAAATTTTATCAAAAATAGATAATGAATGATATAATCTTTGAAAAGTATTATATTTTTTAGTTTTCAATGTAAATAAAGAACGAATACAACACGTTTGATTACTCATCTTTTCATTGACTGTATGTCCTTTAGTAAGGTCGAATCCTTGTAATGGTACAAATTAATGACTACTTTTGTCCACATATTATTTTTAGACATTTTTTGTAGTAAATACTTATTAAAAATGCTTTCATATTACTTTTTCTGGTAGCAACAACTATAAACTACTTTATATTATTGATAAAAAGCATTTGGTTAATAAATACAGGTCATAGTTTATCATATACTTGTACATGTCTGCTTAATTCGATGGAAATTATGGGAAAGAACATTTTTTTTTAATTTAAAGTATTAATTAAAATTCGTAAAAGGTATTATCGAAAAATTATTATTTTAGTAAAGTTTTTGTTTTTGCTTTTCATGTGTACCTGTAATTTTTACAGGTTTGTTATCGCAATTTATTCGTGTTAAGGAACTTTAAGCGGCCAATCTTAAATCGTACCTAACCGCGCCTGGTACTTTCGCATTCTAATCGTTGTGTTAAATAACTATTTTCTATATTTCCGTACAGCAGTTTTGTATATTTATAAGTTAATTATTAAATATTAATGTCTTTCTCCTTATTTATATCATAAATGTCTTTTACTCAGTGTGTTCAACGTTGATTGGAACTTACTAGCTTTTATAGCTTTCACCATTTTCTAGTCAATGTTATAGTCCGTGAAGTCTTAGAATAATTTAATTTAATTAACATAAGAGATCTGCGGTATAAGAATAAAATGAATACGGAAGCTTTAAAAGGACCAAAACAAATTTTAACAGTGATCGCAAGTTCAGCAAATTAAATAACGTCATATTTGTAATATATTCGCAATATGTTCTACCAGTTGTCATTCGATATGCTTTCGATCATGAAAAAAACCTATCTTTACTGCCATACTGCCAATAGGGAATAAACTATTATCATACTATATTATTATTAAATAATACGAATTAGTCATTTAAAGGCATGTGTGCGGTTTTCGCTATCGTTAGTCGTTCACTAACTATATGCATAATATGCTCGTTAGACAAGTTTCTCTTCAACTATGTTTAACTGTAGTATAATCTTGTTAATATGTCCTCGAGAGAGAATAAGCATATTAAATGTTGGTATAACTATAAGTAACAATCTCTAACATGCTATTTCATCCAAAACAATGTTCGTTAAGACTGAAATTATTCCTAAGTTTTGTTGTAAATATTATCATCGTCTGGCTAAAAATGCAGAACATAAAGAATAAGACAAATAAAATTAACTAATCAGATGATAATTTAATTTGAGTCAATATTAGGAATTCTATATAATAATTATGAACATTTCGGCAATTCATGAACAGCGCTTTTATTTAACTATATTAGTTTTTCTATTACATTCACACTTTCACTTCCAATTTGAGCACGATGCAAATTTCAAGTGAAATTGTTAAAAAAACAATACGTTTTGATAGTTTATATATTTTAGAAAATGTTTAAAATATAAGGAATAAAAATGTGTCCAAAAATACTTCAATCTTTGTTGACAAAATTTCTTATGTAGGTAGTTGTCTTTTAATTCAAAACTAAGTTCTTTTTAATGGACTTCCATTAACACAACGAATAATAGTTACATTTAGAATATATTTATTTTCATTCCGTCATTCCTGTTTTAATCGATGAACTCATTTGCCTAGTCATTGGATATTAATTCTTTACTTCTCCGTGATTAGTATGGTGGCAAATACTATAATGTTGTTTGCGTTTAATTGACTACTATTAATACAATTAAATATAACCATAACAACAACAGTCTTCAAATTCAAATTTATATTAAAAACGTTATTACACAAAACTCTTTGAGAAGTAAATGAAATGACCAGCTTACAGCTTGTTGCACTGAAATATTTTACACTTTTAGAAGAGTCTTCTTCAAAACAATTGTTAGGCAGGCGTATGCCTATTTTTCACTTTAGTTTGAAAAAAAAAACTATAAATCAAAATTAGTTCAGCTAATTATGAGCTACAAGGCCGCAGACAAATAAACAGATTTACGAAAATAATGGTGCGTCGTTTACCAATATTCAGTTATATAATATCTAATGGTAGGTTTTTCAAAACAGCCAAATATCATTCATCGGACATCACATCCGCAAATAAGTTAATAGCCAACCGTAGCATTACTTTTATTTATGGCATTTGCTAGGCAAACGACCTAACAGTTCACCTAATGGAAAGTGATCACTGCCACACAACTGATCACAGCAGCTACTACTAGAAGAAGCTTCCATCCTCGTATTGTATGTCGCCATAATAGCATTATGTACCGGCATTATTATATATGTTCTTTATACATTAATATGTCCTGCAATTAAGAGCCAGAGTGCTTTGAATAAATATGCTCTACCATCCGGACATTTTTGTCATCAAATAACATGAAATTTAGTTCAAACGTTAGCCCAACAACAATAAAATAATTAACACAAGATGTTTTATCTTATAATCTGTGTACACTTGATGCATCAATGATATATTATTTGATTTTTTTTTGATTGGACAAGTTGTTTTTAGAGTGAAGACTAAGTGCATGAACTTATTTATTCTTAAATTATCTGCGCTCGCTCAGTCTCACTATCTTCAGCAAAACGACTCATAAGTCATGTGTCATTACTTTGATGTGTTTTGTAGCATTTAGATAAACGCTGACGGTAACCTTTGCGATCACACATTTATATGATTTTGCTATATTAATTATATTTATTAATATATATGCAATTATCTCAAAAATTGTTGTCACTAGTTTGTTTTATATATATATATA
>DWGN01000309.1:0-10412 GCA_018247655.1 Euryades corethrus
TGCACATTACTATTTGGCGGTAGAAATATGCGCTGCGGTGGTACCCACCTGGACGGTCTCCGGCAACAGAGACCTACGTGTCTAATTTATGTAGGGAATATGTTTTGATTATTTTCACTATCACCATAATATTAAAATTATCAGATATAATTAATAAAGTTTTAATGTTTTATTGTATACCGCTGGATGCGCTTATCAGTGTGGAGATCTTTAGGGAAGACCTATGTCGAAGAGTAAGCGGATGACAATAATCTATTCATCTTTCGTGGTGTAGTGACTAACTAGGTGTCGCCTAAATGGAACAGTAATAACACAGGCTTAACTACCTCTTAAATATTATAAATCTAATTTCGTGACAGCATTGCTGTGACGTCAACATTAGAGATAAAGTATTTTAGACATGCACACTTTGCTATAAATGACTATATTAATATCTTTTAGAATTGAGATGTAGTATCAGGTAAATAAAGAAAACAATAATACCTTCTTTTGGAACTCCAACTCCTTTTGTAACATCTCTCTTTTTATTGTCTCTTCAACTTTAGCTTCTATGATAGCCTTCTCGTCGTGACCTAAGATAAAAACAAATTAATAAAAGCATTTTAATATTTTATATCTCTGCTATCGTATATATATATATGCTATTGTATAAGGATAACGCCAACTGGAAGTCGTTAATCGTCACTGTGTATTATACGAAAAATAAACAGGATATGTATTTTTTTTTTGTAAAGTAAGTGAAGAGCAAAATTTTTAATTTAATTTTAAAATTAAACTCACACTCAATCGCTCGGTTTATTTTCAATTCTCTTACAGTTTCAAGTTCGGCGATCGCATTTTGTAAATATTGAACCTAGAAAAGGAAATAGAATCAATGTTTTTTAACCTAATTTTTGATATATTGTGTAAAAAAAGGTAATAAAACATTTACTTTTTCAAAATACACATCAACGATAACATTGTATTTGTCATATTATGTAAACAAATGAAAATTACCTTCTTCAATGCATACATCAGCAGCAGATCGGCATCTCCTTGCAACTCCAGCTTGCGTGAACTGATGTCAATGCCGGGGAATAACATTTGCAATTCCTCTCTGAACTCTGTCCTTGCAGCCTCTACCTGCAAACAATCATTACTGTTAAAGCAATAGGTTTTTCTTATTGGAGATTATGTAGCTGTCATCCATTGTAATGGTGCAAAAACTCTACACTGTAGAACAAGAGTGCTCTAATTACTAAATTTACTCTTTAAACTATAATATAAACTTATTGAACTTTAATTGACATTAAAGATGTGAATAATGAACTGAGCTTGAATAATATACTCCATTTCTTTTGATAGGAGCCAGAAAACTGCTATGTTGTTTCAACAATAAAAACTCCACAATGTTGTGTTGCTTCAGGATTCCAATGAACGTAACAGACACATTGAGTAATCTTTATCGCACCTTACTCCAATATTTATCACTGAGTACTGCTTTTTCTTTCTCCTCCTTATAAGCGATTTCAGCCTCTTGAAGATCAGCTCGGAACTTTTTAATGTAGCGCTGGGTGGCTGCTATGCTCTCCGGTGGCGCTTTAACTCCTGCCTTAATCATGCGATCCAATGTTTCTAGAATTGTAATCATGATGTTTAATAACAAAATAAATAAATACCAAAAACTAAAACTTTCTCAACATTCCTACTAAGACTCAGACCATCTCTCATAAAAAAATAGTCGAAGTAGTACAGTATGGTGGAAACCTAAATAATGCAAGCCTTTAGACTTAACATCAGATCGTAAAGCTAAGTGAAAAAATAACTTAGGCATTCTCGTGTCGGATCTTACATGTGAGAACTCTTACAATCTAAACAACCACTTCTCCATTGGCATAAAATAAACAATTATTGACAGCTACTTTTAAAAAGAGTAAGAATGAAACTTAGACCTGAATGCAATAAATTTGCACAGTACTGTTTGCTAATAGAAACAGGAGCTGTGGTGAAGCTTACAAATAAAAACTTAGACAACACATATCACACACAACTTATATCAGACAGGTCCAGATATATTTTTAATTGTCTACTATGTATATGATTAATAATATAATTATTATTACCAATGGCGCACTTAGCTTTCGCGGCAGCCTCTTGGGCCTTCTTTATAACGGTGTCCCTTTCGTTCTGAGCTCCACGAACAGATTGAAAGTGTTTCTTATCTAAATCGTCGATAGGAAACTCCACTATCTGCAAAATTTAAATAATTAAAAACTTCGTATGGAAATCATATACAATATACACCAAATAAAGTAAATAATGTACTTACATTAAAAAGCGCCTTATTATAGTCTATGCAATGCTTGGTCGCCTGTTTATAGTTGTCTATGGCGATTTTCGTGTTCTCATGCATATCATGCTCCAACTCCACCATATCTTTTGTTATCACAATTGGCTCAGGTTGTTGTGGTGGACATTGCTCTGTTTGTATGAGTGTCACTGAAAATTTGTTAATATACTGTATTAGTGCCAAAGTACCATAGATCACTAAATGTGTAAAGAAAAGTTATACAAAAAATTTGATTTGGTTATTATAAGTTTTAAATTTTAATCCATTAGGTGGGACTGTGGTCAGAAGTAATTAAATATTATTAATAAATAGTTCATTGTTCATCAAAGTCTGGCATTTCACCTCATGAGGTTTGTTCAGAGAGATATTTTTGAATTTACCCTATGATAGTAATAAGTAGGTACTACAATTTATTGTTAAATTCTGTAAATCTGATTTTTGTATATTGTATATTGTTATGTAACAAAGACACTTTTCTTGGTATCATAATTTAATATGTAATTAATAATAACTGTACGAGTTTAAAACTTTCATGCAACTGATGGTTAGAATAAATATAAGTCTTTTATATGAATCTATTATATGTTAAGACAAATGTATGAGATTCTTTTGGTGGAGACCAGATGTAGTTAATTAAGACTTACAACACTTATAATAATAAATTTTTGATTGGAAATGTAATCATAATATAGAAGAACTATGTTAAACAAAATAATAGTCTCTATTGTAATTGATAAAACTATTTACCAGTAGTTTCTAGTTCCGGTTTCAAAGGTGGTTTTTCTTGGACATAAAGTGGTTCAAATTTTGTGGGAGGCACTGTTAAGGAAGGAAATGATTTGTTAGTTCAATTATCATAATATTAATTTACATTATAACAATTTCGACAATAACACCTTCATTAATAAAAAAAAACATGAGAATGTATTAATATGTTTTGATGATTTCATAAGTATGTCACATATGGGAAAATGAAAACAAGTATGTAAAACAACACTGCTTAATGTAAAAATGTTAAGAATATCTTACGTTCATAATCTTTTGCTGCAAAATGTTCAACAGCATCTTTCTCTAAATCTTGTTCAGACCTTTGTTTGAAATCAAGAGGTGAAACTCCTTCCTGTAAACCATCAAATATAACCTATATTATCTAACACTGACTTTTACAGACATAAGAAGCAGTTATATGTCAGGTTGTAAATCTCATAATGAAACTTTAGCTTCTAGTGACAGAAAACTATAGTATCCCAAGAACATCTTCCATGGACAACTGTAAACTTTTTTCAATGTCATGCATATATTCTTGTTGTCAGAGAAAATCCAAAGTCCTATTTGTCAAAAAATTATGTAGGTGTTTTCTTATACTATAAGAAGTTAATAAGTTATTATAATAGCATTGGGCCCCTCTTTACTCACTAAACGAGTGTCAGTGGAATAACAAGAACACGGCAGTCTTGTTTGTGACAAATCAGAACGATGTTGCCGCAGAAGATAACAGATATCTCTGAGACATGCTAAAACATAGTGCAAGGGGGTTTTAATGGGTAGATATTCCAAATAACCTGGGCTTGTCCCTCATAAAAAAATCTGTTGCTGATGATTATCTAGCTCCCAAACTCATCTTAGTACAGCAGTTCCACTTTCTGACAAAACAACAGTTTGCAAAATTTAGCATGTTCCTCTCTAAAAGATGTGTAAGTGAAAATACTGGTACAGCAAGATCACCATAGCCAATAAGTAATGAAAATCAGCACAAAGATGTGCAATGTACATCATTCATCATTATCATTATGGGTGTATCACCGACCATGATTAGGGGCTTGTCTGAACACAGTCAAATAAAATAATTATACTATAGTTAATAAAAAATATTTTCATAATTCACCTTTCCAAACAAGAAATTGCTGATAGCAGTGGATGCTTTGCTGATTTGATTACTTGTTGCTTTCCAATAGGTTGTATTCTCTTGGTAAACAAGTGCTATCAAATCATTTGCCCATGGTGCATTAGATTCTAACCAATTACGTGCATCTGGACTGCTCCTGTAAGACATTCAATATTTAATTAATTCAGTTTTCTTTATTTAATTTTGAATAAATAAATATTATTGATAAAATAATGAACAGTACTTTAAACAGTAAATTTAAAAACAATTTTCAAATTTGTGCTAATTACATTTCACTTGAAATCCAAAATATTAAAATAGAAATTTAAATATATTAGTCAAAACACTATAGACCAGTTTATTGATTGTTGTCGTCAACAATACATGTAATTGGCAAAGATAAGAAATAAATCTTCTCTAAGATTCCTTTCTATGCTTCGAAATTTGTTAAGAAATTACAATTTTTTTGTATTTTGATTAAAAATTAAACAGAGTTATATGGATCACATAAAATAAGAAGTCTACAAATGTAAATACTGATTATAAAAAACATACTTAGCATAAACAACTGCCGCTCCTGTAAGTACAGTAGCACCAAGAGCGCTCCAAAAGAGCTTACGTGATTTTGGTGCTGGTTTGGGAGGGGGTGGGCAGGCATCTTTGTCAAAATGAGCATATGTTCGGTGCGGTGTCCGCATTACTATGAGTGCTGCACATGATGCATCACCAATTTGTTTTCTCACCTGTTATAAAGTATACAACACTTTCAAAATGTTTTACATACACATACTTAAGATTATTGTTTTAACAATGCAATAAAGAGAGAGAGATTGCCCTTTCAATTTAATTCGCTGTAATTTACAACAAGAATAATTGTTTCAAAAACATTTTCATATAATCCAAGTATACATAATTAATAAATTACTTAATTTAAAAGGCACAGAACTTGCCAGCAGGTTTTGAAATTTTATAATTAACACATATTAGTTAAAAAACCAAATGGCTAATAATATATTTAATGTTTAGAAACCACAAATATTTTTTTAAAGTCAGAATGCTTGTATCAAAACATATATCTTTTTCAAAATAATATTTTTTCCGAATTTAATAATTTTAAAAGACTGGATCTTCCAGCAAAAAAAATTAAACTGTGAAATTGGCCAACGTCCTTGTAAAATCATAGGTTATTTATTACGAAAATGACATTACGCTAATGTTATGTAAGGGACAACAATAACAAAGTTCATGTTTTAATAAATCCAATTATTTAAATAAACAGCTTAAATTAAATTTAATGGGTCAGCATTTGCAAAACATGTAATATTTTAATGAAACATTGGACGAAATCAGTCAAAACATTAGTAGCGATATTTTATATTAGCTGACATAAACGATGCATTGCAGATGTAAACTTTAATTAGTATCAAAAATTAAGTAATTAAAATAATAGCGTACCAGAATTAAATTTGGATTTGCTAAATGTGTTGTAAATTTGTACATTTTCGGCACCAAACGTCTTCCACTTTAGCTGTCAGGTATCTGTCAAAGAAAATTTGTGTCAAAAAGGTACGTACAGTCTATGAATAATGTTACGTATACATACATAAGGCTGGTTAAAAACTTATTTTAAAATATGTAGATGTAAATAAAAAAATAAAACCATAATACTTTAATAGTTTATTTACTAAATGTATTTCCAGTGCACATTAATTTAAAACTTCGTGAAAACACGGACAAATAGAGTTAGCATTATATTAAGAATACTACTTACTATCATATTTATTTCTATGTATCACGTGCGTTTTATTTAAAATCTATTTTCAAACAAGCTTAATGAATCTATTACAGTATTATTTTAAAGAAAAAGCTTCTTGTATTGTCATCATCAATGTCATCATATAACAAGATACGACAAGTATTGACAATACAAAGAATAGCTACAAACACTAACCGACTACACTGAAGGTCATGCTGAGTGTTTCTGTACTGATCTTAACCATTTTTGTATTCTAATTCATGGAATATGTATGTAATCTAATAGGCAGCACGGTCTTAAAACTTTAGCCAGTTCCCAAAAAAGGAGCGAACAGAAAAAAGTAAAGTGAGATTGACATTTTCATATATTTTACGGAATATGGAGTGCAAAACAATTTACTGAATTGGTGTTATAAAGTATCCATAATGTTACGAAGTGCATTTTCTGGTAAATGATGTCTTACATATATTCAAATCTCATTTCCATTCAAATTCTTTTCTCCTTTCATTTATACCGCTTATAACCTCTTTATTTTTATTTTCCAGTTCTTCGAACGATTCCTGTTTGTATTACTAAATATCCAAAAACCGCAATTATTTGTCAAAACGTTAGAAGTTTCACCGCTCTTAATCTAAAGAGCAGCATTATAACTGCTCCCAAGAATTATGAAAGTCTTCTAAACAACAAATTAATTTTAGATATATGCCATAACATAAATCCTGTGCCTATAAGAACTGTTACTAAATTCAGCCTTAAACGGGGAAAGAGGAAAACTGTAAAAGCAGCAATAAGAAGATTCTTTAGACTTCATTGGGGAGGATGGATAAGACCCAAAGTTGGTAGACATAAAAAGTTATGGAAAAAGTCAGAGGCACAAAAGAGGAGGCTGAGACAACACGTCTTTTGTAATTCAACACAAAGCACTATGCTTGATAAAATGGTAACAAAGTTCTGGAAAAAACCCAAACATTATATTGAGGATCCGTATGCTCCATATCATACAAGAGAAGAATTTTTTATAACAAGAAAGAAACCATTGTCTAAAAACTAAAACAAATATTCACATTATTGACTAACATAGCTACCAATAAAATGCCTGTTTTATCATTATTCAGTCAAGTAGAACTTTTAGAACATTTCTACTAAGTTGTCTTGTACTATATTGTATTCTAAGGCAGGTAAATAGGAAATAAAAAGACTAGAATTGCTACTGAATTATTTTTATTGTACTTAATCAGATATCTATTAATTTCAATATCTACATTGACATTTGCTAATGTAAGTTTCCTTTTTTCCTTTTAAATTCCTTTGTATTCTTACTTAATTTTTGGGTTCCAACAAAATTAATATTTATTCATAAAAACAATTATGATCTTAACATTATTGAAAAAAAATAATTTTGGGTGTCATCTATTTCTTTTTAACTTTAATAACATCAAAAGGTTTTGTTAGTAAGTTCTCTAGTTAGTTTCTTATTGTGTGAAATAAAATTGTCATTAGGTAAATAGTGTAGCTGCAGATTTCAATCTCATAATATCTTAAATTTGATATTTTACCTGCATATTTATAGATTTTCTCATTATGGTAAAAAAATCCAATCCTGGGACTTTTGAATGGGCTGTTTATTATATTGTTATGTATTGATTCAGATAAAGAATCAAGGTGTAGATTCGGGAACTACAATTTAGGGTGTTCTAAAATATCACATAATAATTTTAGTTAATACTATTGATGACTTTGGTACACAATCCAAAATAAACTTATGTGGAGAAACTTTCTGAAGAACATATGAATAGTTATCTTTAGAGTGACTATTTTTGCAACTAAAAATCTTATTCTAAAACTGTTCATTTTTTCCTGTTGTAATTAAAGATTATTAATCTATATCGATGTTAATTTTACTACGATTACATAGAAGTTAAAAGAGAGACTCAATTATATTAATATATAGTGTTAAGACACTACTTCATCTTAATTATTTTAAATAAATAACCGCGGACTTATTAAAATAACTAACGTTTTATCAAGACGTGCATACAATTATTTTCAAGTAGACGGACATTGACAAGTTCAAATTTTACAGACTGAAGGAGGGTCATAAAACTTACAAAATTTTGGAACGCAACTATATAAAAACCATAAATCTATTATTTATATACGACTACTGTCAAATTCGTTTAAACCAAGCAATTAAAAAATAATTGATGTAAGCAGAAAACAAACTATATAAATAAATTAAATAGTTTTTAGGTTATTTATTTAGTGATAATAACACTTTGTACGTAACAAAAAAACATGATGATATTTATAAAGAACATTGCATAATATCTTTTACTAGATATCTTTATTATAAACTTTCATTAAAACACTACCAATATGACGGGTATCACAAGTATCGCTAAAAGTGTGATAACGCCAATAAAAACTGTGTCTATGTTTCGAAATTATCTCAATAACCGAGTGTTATTTGGTGCAGTTAGAAACTTTTGTGTCGGAGCTCAAAACAATATGAAACTCGTACAATTTACAACCAAAGACTGTCCCTGCGAATATCGTGTTGGGTATTTAGTAGAGGACCAAGTTGTCGATGTTAATAAAGCTGACTCCTCATTGCCTTCAACACTTTTGGATATTTTAAAAGACGATGTATTTGACAAAGTGAAGAAGTAAGTACTTACAGTATGTTTAGGACATTACTTTACTTACTTTACTAGTTATATTTTAATTATATTGTTGATGTAGTTCTCTTGTCCGCTAGCAAATTATGTATGATAGATACCTTTTCAATTATAGTGAATGAACATTGAAGATAAGATACTTATTTCTATTTTTATGGGTAGATATCAGTCACAAATTATGTTATTACTTATTTTTTTAAATACCCTTTACTCTTATCTCTGAGTATATGTAATTGATAATAAAAATATCACTATATCTTATTGCATATTCTAAACTAAGACATGTTTTATTCTACCTTTCATTGAATTATTTTTCAATATATTCTTGCTAAGGACTCTTCTACATTTACAGGATCTATTATCACTTTCAGAGTGAAAACGGTATATAATTTAATAGTGTTTCTGTGCTGGATACTATAAATCATAAATCAGTTATGGTATAAATATTTTTAACATAATAACAGTCTCTATTATGGCAGGAATGGTTTTGTCATTGGCAGTTTATAATAAACTTGTAATACATTCCATAGTTTCATTGGCCGATCCTAATCATCTCCTTATTGTATAATAAAAAGTATAATGATTTGGTATTTACTATTATTTTTTTACTTCTTTTTTGTTTGAATATAATGTGTTAAGAAATTTGTACTCTATACATTATTCTTTTTTTGTATGGATGTCCTCAAAAATATATTACTGATGATTAAAGTATCTGATTATTATGTATTAGGAGTAAAAAGTCTTTTACTCCTAATAATATAACACTTTATTATCTTGTTACTGAATATGACCATGATGTCTGTAACATAAAACAATAATATTAACTAAAAAAAATTCTCAGGGTCCAATCTTCAAATCCAAGTTCAATACCATTATCTTCGGTAAATCTTCATGCCCCAATCCATGGAATGGATAAAATATTATGCATAGGTCTTAACTATAAGGACCATTGCGAAGAGCAGAATTTGTCTGAACCTGAAGTACCAATCATCTTCAGTAAGTTCTCATCTACAATTATTGGCCCCAGTCAAGCTTTGAAGATTCGTGATTCTACTAAGGTAATGAAATTTATCCCATAATGACATTGATATTAAATATTTTTCTTCTTTTATAAATTAATTAATGGCTATCAAAATTTTGAAAAGAAAGTTCATTAAATTTTTAGCCATATTTACTTTTAAAACTATCTGATCTTTCAAATCATAAAAACATTTAAACAAAAGTAATGCAGCATCTGGTTGGAACACAAATAAGGAGTTAGTCAATACCAACATTATAAATCTCTGGTACTGTTTTTACTATTTACTGTACCCAGAGAGACCCAGAGCCTATACATTATTAGAGTAACTGTTTTCAGGGAAATAGATTATGCTCAAATTTGGGCAGCCTGTTGGATTGATGGTACTGCCTTTTTAGAACAGGCTTCAGCGTTGATCATATGTACCTAAAAATATTTATAAACTATTAATGGCTATGTTTAAAAAAATATTGTATGTGAATCACATAGTAGATGTGACCCGTGTGCCATATGAATTAGGGTCAATTATTGGATCAAATTAAGTTAGCGACTCATAATGCGCGTAGGTAGACATTGTTGAAATATACAGAAGAGTGAGATCTAAAACATAAAAAATCTTATTAATATCTATTTAACTTAAACTAATTTGAAATATTAGTACAACAATAGATTAAAAAATATAAATCTCCATCGGCAAAAACTTTAATATTTAAACATTAAAAATTATAGTTAAGGTTGTAGATTAA
>DWGN01000310.1:0-10411 GCA_018247655.1 Euryades corethrus
TGGTGAAATTACTGGGGTAACGACACTCAACATCTTATGTGTCTAGGCGACGAGCACAACGTGGTGCTGTACATACCGTCCATTCCAGCGCCACATTGTTATGGGCAGGTGTATCACTTACTATAAAGTGAACGTCTCGCCCGTCTCGTAGCTTAATTCCAAATAAAAAAAAAGTATAAACCTTCAGGCAGAAGAGGCAAGCAATACAAGTAGAGTTAATGCTCCATACACTTTTTAGATATACTCAAGTATGATGATGCTAGTCTATGATACAGAGACGATTAGAGAGAGAGAGAAAGAGAGAGATGCTTTTTAAATGAAATATTAATGAAGTTTCCTGATGTTCAGTTTGAATAAGTCGCAGTATTACTTATACACTATTGTGTTGTTTTAAAGGCGTGAGGTCATTGCTACTCTACCTACATCTTTTGTTAGTCTATTGCCTATGTTAAGCCCACTACAATTTTTATATAAGTGTTTGTTTCAGCTATTATCAAATTTATTGTCAAATAGTGTAACCAAATTTTATTTTGATTATATAATTTATTAAATTTATGGTGTTTAATATTACTAGTAATATTTTATAATTTTCAACTACTTTTTCACTATTTTTATAATTTTCAAATTTAAAATATGTATTTTACTCGTGGTAGGTCTCTAATGCCGACCCCCTGTGACAATCGGGGTACTTATTTGGTCCTTTAAGATAACGGTACGCTTTTCTCGAATCACCAGTAAGTGTTCTAAATTAATATTCATAGTAATATTTATATAAATTGATCTTGAAATGATGTAAACTGACCTATGCCTACCTATGCTATCCTGAAATAAACCTTGAGAGAAAGAAGAGCCTTTCGGACCGTTATTATAATTTAATCAGTTTCGGAACTTACATATATAAAATACAAGAATAAAAAAGAAAACCGAATGAACTTGATAATGCATTAGAAAAAAAACTATTTATACAGTATCGAAATATGAGGCAGTAATAAGGGAATTGTTGAATATATTTAATGCTTTAGTAGATTGGAATTTTTGTTTTTCAACAATTTAAATATTTACCTAGCTCAGAAACGGGTTTACGATATATTCTGATAACGATGTGTTCTTGGAAATTTAAATATATCCATACCAACACAACTATCGAAGCTTTAGGACTATGTAACTATTAGGTGTAGTTTTCACTTTTAGTATTTTTTAAGGATATTTGTTCACAACAAACAGATTAAAATATTTCAGTCAGAATGACTATTATCTCTCTATTATGACTACTACTCTCCGATGATGCTAATAACTGTTAAGATTTATCAGATTTTAAGCTTTCACCAGAATATGCTTGACAAGATGCTCTCATCATTTCACTAGCTACAGTGTACTTTATACCGCAACTCTACTATTGGGCAACTGTAATATGTACTTGCGGTTGGACAGACGAAGAAATGGAAAGAAATTACATTTTTTATGTGCTTTTTTTATTCGAAACATCGAGATTGAGGAGATGTTTTCCTGATAGTAAAAAGTGGGCTCTCTCATAACAAAAAGACGTTAGTTAAGATGATGTACACAGCAACAAATTGTACTCATCGCTTTAAGACATGGGATGATAAATCTTATTTTGAAAATAACTTCACTAACTACAATGTCCTTCATAACATTTTAATGTTGTATCGTAAATTTCTATTCAATCTTTTTGTGTTTTATTAGACACTATAGCAGACTGTTTTTTAAGGAATCCAGCAAAATATCAAACTATAAACTTTTGAAATTACTCTCTTTCCCTATCAATACGCGAATATTCTTCCATTCGCACATTTAAAATCCACCTTATGAAGAACTTTTTTCGTTATCGATATAAAGCACTTCTAGTTATATTTTTATTTATATGCTATAGTACTGTGTAGTTATATAATCTTACTCTGTCGCTAAGGTTAGCTGGTAGAAAAGTCAATATGAGTTAAGCTCGCCTGTACTATAGATTTCGATGAATCATTGTTTGTCCCTGATATATATTAAAAATAAATTGGTTGAATATGAAAATACATTGTACACGTAGTCAAAGCGGTGAGCGGATCGAAACACAACTTTGTATTTTCGCAATGTTAACAATGTATCGCGTTACTTCAAACATACGAATTATTAGCGATCATACGAAGGTCAATTTGTATTGCGAGATGTCCTATATCTGTATTCAAACATAAAACAAGATTACGGTGATAAGTCTCCTAGTTTTTATGAATTAAAACTTCATTTCTAATGGAAAACCAAACTGTTGTATAAATAATGTAAACATAAACGCTGATATGCATGGAGATACAGACATTCTCTTTCAAACCTTTTCATGTAATAAAAACAAAAATTAAAAATGGATTCAAAAGGAAACAAATAATTAACACTTGCAATTACAGATATTGACATCAATATTGTATCGATTTAATTTGTTGTTTATATTTCTTTATCTCTACTATTTTTATCATCGATTAGGTGTAGTTAAAGGTGAGAGAGCACTGCGATCGAGATGCGAGAGCATAGCGAATGCGACAAATCGAAGATAGACAAGATAGAAACCTTAGAAGATGGCTTACGTTTATTATTTTTTAATTGTCAGAAAGTTTTAAGGACTTCAAAATATTTCTGGCTCTCAATATGTACTTGCTGCATATACTTCACAAAATACATATTTTCATCTATTAAATCATCATCATCAGCCGACAGGTGCTCACTTCTGAACATAAAACTCTCATAAATCTGCTTATCTAATCTCCAAATCGTCGAACCATCAGCGTAAAGGAATTGTGAAATCACCAATCAATACTTACATTGTGTTATTGTGTAGGGAGTCACTCAGGCTAAGTGCCTGCTGGTATACGAGATCAACTTTTCGCCCGTAGAGGTTGACCGAGTACTGCACCAGGAGCGCCAACTCGGAGTAATTTGGCAATGGGATCGGAAGCGTTGGCTCCTCGTAGCTGTCCCCGTCGATGCCATCTAGCGCTCGGAGCCCCGCTTCTGTTAGATACTCCTCCAAAAGCTGGTGGAAACGCGCTCTTTGCAATAAATATTGTCATATACAGAGAAAAAAACATTGCCCAATTGTATAAGTTTCATACAGAATTCAATATTTATTTAACTTCATAAAAGAAGTTCATATATTATACACCCTTAAAACAAAAATGAATTTGTTGGTGATAGACCTCCAATTTTTTTTGATGGTATTGTTTGATGGGCGTCTCCATGGGTGAAAATTTCTGCTCAAATTTTAACATCAAAAATATCTTTCGGTTTTAAAAATATATAAATGTTTCATTAAAACACCATTAATAATTTTTAAATAACATTGACAAAATATATCTTTGACTATAGAACTCGGTCACATTCACTCTAAGGGTGAGGAGGAATTACTATGCCTTATTATTAATATTTATTATTATATCCTTATAATTTATATTGTTGGTATTATTATGCATTTATAAACTATTTTATCAACCACATGAACTTGATCATTAGGTAAATTCATCTACTGTCTTAAAGGAAATGTAAACACAACAGTTTACTTATATTGCTATATTGATGGAAATTCTAAATGTTGCTTAAGATATATATAAGTACTACATTGAACTATGTACATTATACACCTTGAATTTTTTATTTTCAGATGGAACTTTTTTTGTCTCTAAACTACTATATTACTGTTTAGACAACTGTTGAAAGTATCTCATATTTTTTTGTAACAAAAAGTAATCACTCACATGTCTGCATGCTTGGTATTGGCCTCTTCAGCGGACCCACCAATGTAGATTTTTTGTTCAGTAACTATTTCAGCAAAATAGTAATTGGAACATTATAAACTAAAAATTATTTAATTTATCTACAATAGCAACAGATTACGTTATTGTAGTAAATTATGATATAATATTATTTTCCACTATGACAAATAAGTTTTTTCTTTACATAAAAGATGCCATGATCTGGAAGTTGCGCTATGTTGGTTGCCTTTAACTTTCGAAGTTTTATTTTTTAATGCAACATTTCATAAATAATAACATTACATAACATGTTCATTTTATTTAAAACTCATGTTTTTTTGTATCATATGGTGGTATTGTTTTTTTTAACTTTATAGCTGGCTTCTGGCTGGAAGAAAGTTCTAAACTAAAAATGGATTGTTTTTGACTGCAGCGATTAAAATTCTGTGACACTTAAGGTCATCTTGGAGAAATGCTAGGTTTATGATTTTATAGTTATTGCAAACATAGTAAATAACATGTTGCACTAGAAAGAGTGTGAGTTATTCATCTGGTTGCCTGAACTATTGATTAAACTAAGCATATAGCATGATAGACATAAGTTTATAAAAGCTGATAATTATGAGATAGAAAGAAACTAGGAATGTAAATATTTGCAAAAATGTGAAATTTAAATTTATAAAATAAATCTTGAAAAAATTGCATTAATTTGAAGAAAGTGTATCTTAATAATTTTGTTTTCAATTTATATAGTGCTCATGTTGTCGGTCTATTGTAAGGGATGCAATGAGAATGCTTTATGTACATGTAGAATTATGTCAATTTAACATTGCAATCTCACTTGATAGTCTTGAATAAATAAAGAATTCCTTAAGGCTTCATTGTTTAATTTATTTTATCTTTTCACTAGATGGCTCTGTAACATGAATATATGCTGCTATCTACATTTCATAACCATCAATGTTTATATAAACAGATTTAAAATGTATTTACTTTAGTACTTAAATATGTAAAATTTAACATTTTATATCCTAATGATGTTCCTGTTTTATTTGTTGTAGATGTGTGTCCAATGATATGATGTATGCAATAAATGCAACATTTTCATACAAGCTTACTGGATTTAACTTCACAACCAATTTAGAATAGAATTTAGTTATGAATAATGAACTTTTCAATATAAATTTTATAAAAAGAAAGTAGGGAAATAAATTGAAAAAGGCAGGAAGGGATGGTTTTGTATTACGTTGCCTTCGAACCAAACACCTAGAAATGTGAAATTGAATATAACCTAACCACGATATGTTTAAGTGATACAATATTAGTTAGAAATGAATGGGGCAATGATTAAAAATAATTGTGAACATCAAAAACGTGGTCAATGTGGATATAAAGTGCATGCAATGCCTTACAATAACCTCAATAGTAATTATATAAGCATTAATTTACTGGTTAATGTCTTATATATATAATGTATATCAAATATAACTATTTTAGTATAAAAATATTAATAATAATAATTTAAATTTTATTAGTTTATAAGGTTATTTGGAATGGTATTACATATATTTTATAGTCTCATATATATCATATAGTCTCTTAAATTACATTTGTAAACAATTTATTTTTATTAATAATAAAGATATTATTGAAAATATAAAATGTTTATATAGGAATTTCAATAATACTTGTAAGGCGGCAAAAGATGCGGCATGTTAACAATATCATGGATGTGCAGTTAAATTTAAGTAGTTCTTACCAAAAGGTTCTTTATTAGTCTAACAATTAGTATGGTATACCTAAATGATATAAGTATTTTGATAACCAAAACAAGCTTTATAACACTATAAATGATAAATAAATTTGCTTACCCCGCCAAGGTCTGTATCAAAGCTGTGGCGGATGTCTGCAATGTGTCTTATAAGCTCTGCAATAATTTGTTCTAATCTGCGGAAGTTCATGCTTCACCGATTCTCCCGATGGCACGGGTCTTTGGCTCTGAAAACAATATGCTTCCATTTATAACATCACTGAAACGCGAAGCGAGCACAAAAACACAAACAAGTTGTACCAATGGCGCGAAACTTTCTGTCACCAATATGTGTTAAATTTTCCAAAGGCTGTATGAAATTCACTATTCGTTGAATGTCGCTGTGTATTAATCCCAGTGTGAAGAAGTTATCTCGGCGTCAAAAACGACTCGGCATCCATTTTACAAACATTAAATCTTATGATTAGGAAGAACGTAACAAGAATGGTGGCCATTTATTTTTGTTTTCATGAGAGACATTCCATGTTCGCTGTCAAAGCTTCGTTAGCGTTCGTTGTTCGCTTCTATATTATCTGTGATGGTTTTCATAAATATTATATAAACATTTTAGAATTATAGCATATTTAATATTATTTACATTAAATAAATTAATTTAAAATTTTACGTATGAAATTCGCAAGAGTTTCTTTTAGTATAGAATAATCATTGTTATCGATAACATAATAATAACTGAAGCCCTAGCCTTCAAACCTGCGAATAGACTACAGAGTTCACAGATTCATAAAATCTGAAAAGAAGCTTTCCATGAAAAACAATACTTTGATATGTAAATTGATGTTGAAAATAAATATTATTTGTTGACATAAACTTGTTACACAATACGAAGCTCTATCACGTAAATGTTGATAACATTCACCAAAGAGAACGTCTTACATTTGCTTTTGTATTGGAATTGAGTTTAAGCACTAATATAATAAAATGGGCATGTCGCGGTGCTACGCCTTGATGAAATGTTTGCTGATACTGTTCAACATAATTTTTCTGGTAAATTGAATTACTACATTAATTATTATTTTATTATAACATTAAATTTACAGTAAAGTACTGAGGATTTAGTGATAATTTGAAACATGTCACGAAATTTGTTATACAACGAAGAGATGAACACTACATTTCTTCAGCGTCAAATTATATCTACTATCATAACATGGTAAAATAATTAGCCCTTTGCCAAATAATTTTTAAACCTATTGGGTCCTTTCAAACAAGTGCCACATTGGTTATTTTATTACATGATTTTTATTAATTCCTATTGATATGATGTTTGTTAAATAATTGATCCTTAACATGAAATGTATCCTCATCTAATTGTTATGGCATTAGACTTGTTTTAAGGTAAATTCATTTTACTTTTTATGTCTACATTAAATGAACAGTGCTGGTTATACATCTCCACATTATATGATCTTTTTAAATAATTAATTTGATCCCCATATTATGTCTTTCTTGTCTGCATATTATTTCAAATAACAAGATTACAAAAACTTGTTTCTTTCATTGCATATGTTAGAACATATCATGACAAAAAAATCATCACACTATAATGATTACATGAAGGAATTTAAACATCCTTATTCTAATTTATCAAGGTGAAATTATGATCTACTTCAAAGAATAGCAAAATTTTTAAAACAACAAACATAATTCATTACAATTATGTTATTATTACACATAAAATCATTGTTATGGAAGGATTGGAGATCCAAAAGTCCTGATAAATAATTATCTTACTGTACTCACTGTAATTCTTTTTACAGTACAATGTACGAATAATGAACCATGGTTGGAAATTTCTATACCATTCTGCCGATGACCATGAAAAAGGCATTATTTTAAATAATCAGATATTTCATTATTATTTTATTAGAAAAAAAGTAAAAATCACAACTCTATTGCTCAATAATTATATATATAATTGTAATTTTGTTTTCAGGTGGTAGGTTTAGGCGCGTGCGCTTTTTCCGGTTGGGCACTGTGGGAGGGTGCTGGGGGTGGTGGTGCGGGACGTGCTGGTCTAGCCTGTGTTGTTGTTTGGGGTGCGGTACTGGCTCTCGGTGCTGCTGGTACACTGCGAGGAGTTTGCGGCTCAGGACATGCGGCAGCCCTGCGCGTTGGGTTGGCGTTGCTGGCGTTAGCTTGCGCGGCAGAGGCCGCAGCAGCCGCGTGGGGCGCCGCTCATGCACCGCAGCTGCGGCAGGCACTTCGCGATCGGCTGCGCGACACGATAGCACATGATTATGGCCACGTCCATACCCACACGCATATGTTGGACGCTATACAACACGGCGTACGTTATATTATTCGATATAGTTTAATGATACTTGCATGTGACACGATCATGTTATCTAATGGGATGGTATAAATTTTTTTTACAAGTTTACTGGTTGTAGATGTCTGTTGCCAGATACCGTCTTCTGCCGCAAAAATACTAATGTGCAAACATTACTGTGTTCCGGTTTGAAGGGCGTTGTAGCTAGTGTAATTACTGGGGTAACGAGACTGAACATCTTGTTGAGCAGGCGATGCAGTGTGTACCATCCTAACTAGCGCCACATTGTTATTGGCAGGCGTATTACTTACCATCAGATGGACGTCTCGCTCGTCTCATCCCTTCATTTAAAAAAAATGAAATAAGAATTTAAATGACGATAACTGTACTGTCTGTGCTGGGCTAACATTTGCTATTAATTAGTTATGTAGTGTATAGTGAAAATGTGCCTATAGAGTGGTCATTTTTACAATGATCTTTTATTTTAAACATTAAAATTAAGTGCACAGTTAGCTTTCTAGTAATTGTTTCATTATGTCGCAGTTGGAGTGTTGTGGGGCAGAAAGTGTGCGCGATTGGCAGGACTCGTCGTGGGCCGGCGGTGAGCACAGCGACGAGACTGCACCCCGGGGAACCCTCGACCTCACCGTCAGCGCACCCGCCTACTATTATTGGGTACCAACATCTTGCTGTTCGGTGAGTGTACTCAGCTTACAGTACATAAGCTTACACAATAATAGGTTTAGTAGAAAGAGTACCGCTATGAATAAATATGATAAGCTATACATAATATCAACTAACTTGAATTTTAAGAGCAATAATGTTTTACGAAATCTGTTTAATGCATTCCCATGATTATCGTTATACTGTATTACTATAAGTAGCAGTTAAACAACTTGCATACTCTGCGATATTTATACTATATATTCCATCAGCAAGCTAGTCGTCTTTTTCTGTAAGGCGTTAAGTTTTAAATAAGTCGCCATGCATGTTGAGCTCTTCTACTGTGTTTCGGGCCATTGTTTGGCATAAATATAGCCATAGTGTCGAATAAAAGTGCTACAGCAATTATCAGTGGAATATCACTTTTGCATCGGAAGCCTTCACAACTGGATATAGTAAATAATTCTAGTAGAAGTCTATATTATTGAATGTAGTGGAGGCAGTCAATTTAAACAACGATACTAAGCCTATAATATTTCTATGATTATGTAAAGTATAGCACAGTACTTGAATCCTATATCAACAGTGCGAATATAGTTAGATGCCAAAGTAATTTCTTTTTGAAATAGTTCTGGCAGCAAGTTACGTGTGTCAAAATGAGGGTGCTAAACTGTAGAGGAACTTTAACTTAACCCATTAACTGTCACCTAGGAGATATCTCGTAGCGCGTGCTGCAATTTTAGATTAATTACTATTAGCCATTTCAGTTAAAAATATTTTAAAAAGGCAAATGAAAACTTCATATGGAGTATAAAAATCTATTAATTTTAAATTTTTATTATAAAAATTATAACAGACTATTAGATTATATTAATTATATTTATATACATGGATGTGTAACTAAAATTAAAAAAAATGCCTATATACATGTGTAAGTTACTAGTTGTTTTTTTTTTTCAATAAAAATTGCAGTAAATGCCTTTACTCATTATTGTATCAGTTACTTAATATAATTATATTTTGTAAACGTTCATGTATTCTTCAAAATAAAACCTTGGCACCCAGGGCGAGGCGCTCTAAATATGTCTGGCTGTCAATGAGTTAATCGTTATATTGCAGACTGATGACCCGTTCGAGTGCGAGACGGCTCGTAGGGTGGCGGCTGCTTCGCGTGGGGCACCCGGTCTGCATACTGCAGCGTGTGCACCACGCGTGCTGGCCGAGCTGGGGCGTGCAGCCCGTCCACCGCTTGCAGCCGCCGCAGCCCTACTTGCCGCCCACGTGTTGGCGCTGCTGCTGGCGCTGGCGGTCGCGGCGCGTCCCCACACCGACACCGGATACAAAGCGTAAAGGTTTCTGCACTGAACAACATCAAGTAAGAAATAAATTATTTCTGGACTTAAACACATTAAAAACTATAAAGACGTATACTTGGAATCACACTATTCGGTTTCTACTAAGAGCATCGTTGCATTTGAAAATAAACCTGGACCATAGGTGGTTCTAATGAGTCTCTTTTTTACATTTACTATCAATTATATATCTAAATACTCAAAGTTTATAATGCATCAAAGTATCATAATATTGGATAGAAAAGATGATTTGTTTCGTGATCCATTTGCAACAGGCGGAAAAGAACTCCGCCATGAAAAATGATGTAAAAGCCAAGTGGATCTGTAGTTTGGGTCAACTGGTGAATAAAAAGTCAACAAGATTTTTATGGATTGCTCTTTACTCAGTAATGGTAAATACATCGGAAATTGTATTATCTTAATATTTACATTTCTATACATATTTAATGCACACAGTTAAAAATTTCACCAGAAAAAAAATGCCAAATTTGGCAATTATGTAATATTGTATCGAATGTGTTCATATATATATATATATTAATATGTACTGAAT
>DWGN01000311.1:0-10408 GCA_018247655.1 Euryades corethrus
CTGTAGCAATTGACAAACTGTTTTAAATCTTTAATATATGTTTAAAACTTGTATTTTATTCTCATTTTTGGAAGGTCTGTATACTAGGTTGAATAATTTTTAATCCGTTTTTATTCAACATTTTTGATATATATTGTATACATGATTCATATTTCCTTTATAAAACAACTTAATTTAATATAAATGTTTCACATTTTAAAAAAATTAATGTAAAAATTAATACTTTCACTATTAACAATGCTAGGAATTAAATTGTCCTCGTGTTGTATTAACAAAAATTTTAATTGCATAGCATTTACACATGTAATTTTCGTACCATTGTGTCGACTCGGCAACATTGTATTCAAGGTTTAAAGAAACCTCTGTGTCAAGTCACCACAAGAATGTATGAATTGAAAATAGCTTTTTTTTTTTAGGGAAATACATAACATTTTCATGTTATTATCGCATTGTTAACTTTTAATGTTTTTTTTTTCTTAACACATTTACATTTTACTCACGCAACAATCCATTCACGCGAGCAATGCTTTATCGCCGGCGTCTAATGAAGTATTATCAATGGAAATGAAATTGATACCCGCTCACTATAAATCTCGATTTCGCATCCATTTTAAAGCTTAGCATTGGTATTATAAAGCTTATGTATATACAGAATAGAGATAGTTTTGGATAGTGAAAGACTGGTTGCATCGTTAAGATCTTGTTCAGTCGCCCACGCGTTTAGTGCACAAGAACTTAATTAGTGGCAAGTCAACACGTCGTCTGGCACTTTATTTATTATCCGAAGCAAAACGATCGCTTGCATACCTCCTAAGTCGAAGTATTTCATAAGATGTCCCAGTCCTATGAATAGAAAATAATTACGGACCGATATCTATCATTTCAGTCTATTAATATTTTAACCCGCGCCACATTACTGAGCAATATTTTATACGGTCACTTCATAAAATATTACACGGCTTTGTTTCATAATATGTATTTAAAAAAATTATAAATGTCTTTCACACAATTTGATGTGTGAGTAAGTTAATTCAATAATATGATGGAAAATTGTATTTGTTTTTTTTTGATGATATCACAGATGATTATTACCAAAAACATAGATACATTGTAACCAATCATTCTGTTAACCAGAACACCATTATTAGGTCGTATGCAATTTTTATCCTAATAAAACTTGTTATTTTATACTAATCGGTTTCCAAATAATATAGATGTAGAGCTCTCTGTTTATATGATGTATGTCTCTTCGTCACTATCTTAAATGCAAAAATTTCTGCGGACGTATTTTACGTCTGACGGCATAAGACTTTTTTAATATATTCGTGTATACTAACATGTTTAAATAAGCGTAATTTCCGCTGTGTAACCTTATTCCGTTGTCACCTATTAGTTTTTGTCTATAGACTATTGTTTGACCACTGGCCTTTCCTCGGTGACAGAGCAGCTTTTTTTGCCGCCACCGGCGTCCGAGGCGAGCTGGATTCCTCTCAGTAGCAAAAAAGAACCGGTCCGTTATGAGCGACTTCGGAACACGCTTGTATACATATTTTTTACTAAACTGCATTTTAAAATTTCTTTCGTTCGTGTCCTGAATTATTATTAAGAGGTCATTTTGTTTCTGTTTAAGAAATCTGTTGTTAAGAAATTGAACATTTATTTAACATAACGAAACCAGTTCATTGCAATTGGTTGTGGTAAAAAAGGAATTATTCTGCTGTACAAATACTTATATAGAAATCTTGTTTTATGGATATATTTATGAAATAAACAGCTTATTTAATATTTCCATGATTAAGACATTACTTCATCTTTTCCGAAAAGAGTCACAGCGATCACTATATCAACTTCGCTGTTCAAGTACAAGTTGGTGGATATGAATTTTTTTAAATATAAAAATAACTATTTTTGTCACTAATGAATGTCGTTGATAAACTGGTATATTATGCGAATGCACAACGAGAAGTCAAAGGCATTTCAATTAAAGCAATAAAATATATGTAGTTGTGATTGATATTTACGACGCTTCTTTTAATTGCTACGTAGTCTCCCATCTGCCGACGTCTTTTTGTACACGAAAGGACAAAGTTATTGGCACTGACCTTCTAGTATATAATGTTTAATTTTTGCAACCTTTACGCAGCCACTAAACGCTTAAGCTTTATAACTGAGGTCCCAGGTTTGATCCAGATATGTTTTATCGTTTATTTTAAAGTTTTAAAAAACACTGACATGTTTTGTTTTAACTTTTCTCACAAATATTTCTGTTTGGATTTGAAATAATGTTGCTGTTAGTAAAAAGCAGCATCGATACTCTACATCCTATTTCTCATGGACATGAGAATTGGAATGTCTATCATTCTAACTTGTGCTGCGTTATTATCTAAGCCGGCGTTACAATAATCAAATAAACGTCTTACTCATCCCGTCGCTTTGACAAATAAAAAATTAAGCTTTAGTTTTTATTATCAAATTAAGTAACAGCAGTTTTATGTTTTATAGAAATTTCTGACTGATAAGCTTCAGTGCTACCTCCTGTTTTTGTTGCCAAAAAGAACTGGGCAAATATGACTGCGTTCTGGTATGTAGGTAGCTAGTGATAGCGAGACTGAACATATTATGTTTCAAAGCCACGAGCACAAATTGGTCACAAGGACACAGCAAGATTTAAGGTCTCACTCGTCTCATAACTTGGGATAATAAAAAAAGTTTACAATACAATTATTCACAAATAATTCTGTAAGAGGTCGCAATACGCCGCACTCAATCTGAACGACCGCCGGCGGGATCAGCTCCGTATCCTTGCCGATCGCTATCTTTATAACTAATGAAGGTTATTTAGTGTCTCCCGCGTCAACTTGTTACGGAAACCGACACTCCGATCTTACATTAAAACTGGACTTGTTTAATCAAATAAGACGGGTAGGTTAAGTTCGTTAATTGGTTTTCTTCAATGACATATAATTCTACTTCTGTTTATATCCATTTTACAACCAAACTATTCGTTAATCGATGGATGTCTATGAAATAAGCATTAGTTAAACTAAACTATGCTTTTATTGAAGTTCTGTAAAGAAACTATGAATCTATGAAGATACTATGAATCACACAATATCTAAATAATGGTTATTTTGGCGGATGTCGAACAGGTTTCTTCCTAGTTTTAGTTGTTTTATGCTGTCGGTATATGGTAATATACTTCGTGTATTCTTAAACAGATATCTCTACAATTTTCTAGAGTAGAAAAGATTAAAAATTTAAACTCATTAACTATATGATTCATGATTTAATAAACAAATTAAAACCAAACCTCGTATCATATAAATTGAAATAATGAAAGAATCATCCATAGGATTTTTGATTTCTCATATATAAACGAATATTATACATTTAATGAATATAATTAAATGGATTTTATCGCATTTGTCGGTTATTTATTCCCCTATCTTTGATTTTGCTTTTGAGTTGCCTTAATGACGGGGGGTATAAAGTTACAAAATGTTATTTTCTTAAGAAAACGTTTATTTACATTGGATCACAAAAACACCATTCCGAGCGAAACAGAAACCAATAAGCGAACAATAACGAGCAGCAGCAGCGGAGGGGTGCTATTGATTTTTACATAATTACTCGCCCCGTTGCGTTTATTAATTAGGGGAACGAAAACAACAGATAATAATTTCGGTTATGGCCAAAGCCCCAGCAGATGTTTGATCTGCTTAAGAATAATGACTCCCTTTATGAAGACTATCAAGCAGTTAGGTAATTACTTTCGACAGGAAACGATTTTCTTACGACCGCCTAATTTAAGTGAAGTCTTTTAACGTCAATAATAAAAAGAAGATAAAAGTTATATTTAGATGGAAAAACGAATTTCATATTCCCATCCAGCCCTTATTTTGTTTGCAACTTGCTTTTGTCTTTTATTTAATCTGTATTATAGCGCAAAGGGTCCGAGATGAAAAAAGCAAAGAAATTTTAATGGGTGCGTTGCAAGAATTTGTAATCAAGTCTACGACTTTTTTCTTTAATTTCGTCTTGTTTACAAAGCCTGTTGACCCCTCCGCTTCAAAGCACTCCTTAAAATGAATGAGGGATTTATAAAACGTAAAGAAAGCTTAAGTATTACATTTAATTAGGTGAAAATGTTGAGTAAATAATGTAAATGTGCTTCAATTTATATTTAATCTGTATCGGGCCTATAAATAGAAACGTACGGGAGCATTTTTAAAGTAAATGTACATCGTCAATAATTTAAAGCAAAACTAGTTTTATAAATAATATTCATTACTTAGTAATATACATTTGCATAGCATCTCTATGAAGATAAAAAGCCCCGCTTTCGCTATTAAAGCTATTAAGTACACTAAATTTGACTAATGACTTGAGATGATAGCAAATATAAAGTAAGTGCTTTGGAACTGACTTGCTATAGTTCTGATCTCAGCAGGTTTAATTTTAATTTGCTTAAGATAGCTTTGGCAATGCAAAGTTAGTCAGTACATATGCCACATTGTGCTTATAGCCTTGAGACAAAACCACCTTGGTATACCAGTAATATCATCAGGTAGAGAAATATTTTAATCGACATACAAAGCTACTTTAATGCCTGTACAATACTGCACGTGGTGATATTGTAGTGTTGTACTAGGTTGTCTAGTAGTCAAACCAAGGTATGCGTTATCCAAGGCAGTTATTGCGAAGGCCATGAAACATAGAAATCAAAGCATATATCTCGGTGCGATTAAGTAAAACAAAGATATACGCCATACGTTAACGGATATATAAAAAATAATCTCACCTGAACAAATAATACGTAGTTCCATTGTGGTATTAATAAATTAGGGTGTTAGAGTCGTGGGTTTATTGCTTTAATTATTAATTAGAAATGTGGTTGCGTGTTGGAGCTGTGGTTATGGACTGCTGCAATTTAATTCAAAAGCTTTGAAAGCCGTCTTTTGTCTTGTTATTACCAGAAATATGTGGCGATAAATTTACTTGTTTACGCGTTCTGTTTTCATTTGTACTTTAATTAAATAAGGCCTCGACTGGCGGTTATAATGTTGCCATGTTGTTAATAAAATGTTTTACCCCAATACGAAAATTTTTATTTTCCTTTATATATAAAGATTATTTATAAATAATATATTGATAATATTGAAAAATCAAAAAATCAAATAAAGATGCATATTCAATAACGTTTTATATATGTTTATCCGCTATACCTACTTTAACATCTGACTTTACCAAGATGCTAAAAACAGCCTTCAAGTATTAAGCCGCTTTACGTTATAAGCTTTTACGATACAGTTTTTAAATTTCACTAATAAATAATCAAGAAAACTTTGAAATGTGAGAGCCATTATAATCATTTTAAAAATTTTTACTAAGTTAACCAGTAAAGTATGATGTACATTTTTATGAAACATCGCACGAAATATTTCCTACAGTAACGTAACACGATATTTACTAAAAACACGTGAAATAACGTTTTATCTGCGAGATGACATAAGTAAACAAAAAATATAAAATTTTTATCTGCATAACGTATTCGCATTTCATTAATCAGCAAATATCTCGCTACGTAAACTTGCAGTAACAAAATTATGTCACAACTTCGCGCACGTAACACACGTCACACGAGTAAACACTTGAATGACAGTGACAGTATGTAACAACACTGGGTAGTTTCGAATTTAATTGAAATAACGTCAGCGCTCATTACGATAAAGTTAAAATCAAATTATATACCGGTGTATAGTTTGGACGTATGTACGTTAATCGAATTATACAGACCGCTTAAACGAGGGTAGATTGTGTTTCACTAATCTTTAACGTAAAATGTATGGGTTCAGCCGCGGTTAATAGTAACCTCTCATGCATATTAACCAACGTACATATTAGTTATTTAACTCGAACTCTTGTACAAATTTTATTTTATCTAAACTGTCGAACTACAAGCGATGTATTACAAAAGCTATGAATATTACATGTTTCGGCTCCGTTATTAGTCCTTTGGGGTTAAAGACATTTTCCTTCTGCGTATATACATGAATTTTTATGAAACTAAATAAAACCCTTGAAAATTTATTTTATTTTGAAAAATATCAAGCAATAAACAAAAATACTTTTGTTGTTCTATCTTTTACTATGATAACAATATTGATATTCGTGTACAACATCATGTTATCATACAAATAATGTTTTCTTTTAGAAAAGTTTATAGAATTTGTGCAAAATCAATCATTCCTATTTCATCGTCAAAGACAAACACAAATGTATTTAATTACTAACAAAAAAAAATTATTAATACTAATCTCCAAAATTCTTTGTCTTATAGGAAAGTAAGACAAATAAATATCCTTTATTTAAGAATATGTAGATATGTGAAAAGAACGTTATTATTACAATTAATGAGGATAAATAGCCTGTTGTAGACCGGTGATGATGAAAATATAAATAAAACAATACAGTGTATATAAGTTTTTGCAAAATCTCTTGAACAAATCGGTTATAAGCATTAAGCTTGCTATTTGATTATCTGGAGACAGGGAGTGGATTTAACTGTTCCATAGAGTGCAGAATCTTGAAACTTATGACAGAGATCATAATTTGCACAGTTAGCGACAGATGACTTACTAATCATTTAGTCTAAAGTTCCAATTGGATAAACAGAAAACTTACAAACAAATAAACTTAATTCTTTTAAATTTATGACATTAATAAAATTACTTTCTAAATACGTAATAAATGCCAACTATAAGATAACCTTTAATTATAGTTACTTATATGTGAATTTATTAGATTAGACAATATTTCGGTATTTATTTTCGATTTTTTTCTGTTTTTTTTCACAAGTCCTAAAGTTGAATTAAATTGGATGTATTGTTGTATTGCTTTTGTCTTTTCATTTATCTATATCTATCAGTTTTTCTATCATCTATGGACTCCGTAAAATACCTATCAGTTATGTATTGTGTCATGTATCGTTGTTGAAGTACTATATTATATATGTATATTGTGCGTTATGCGTAATGGAGTGCCGCGGGTGGATGATGATACGACTTAGTACTGCTCACTTTAATTTTACCGTTGATGGACGTAGGGAGTCAATCAGACTCTATTAGCGATGTGTTGATCGCTGGACAGTGTTGCGAGGGAAATTATTGATTTGCGCCTAATTTCCGGTTGAGCGATGGCGACGGTGGACTGCGGGCGGCGGGCGTGTCGGCGGTCAGCCCTCTACGTACGAACCCGTAGCGCACGGCCAATGCAAAACGCATATATACCGTTAATTAACTGAAATGTACGTCATTCTATTTGATTTATAACCTTAAATAACTATTAGTGCATCATTTTATTTCCTATACCTCTCAATAGAACTATTCAAACAAATTACTGTCAATAATCTCTGTTAATTTCACAGTATTTTTTAATTTGCTCAATATAAAAGAAACGACACCAAAATCTGTGCCTCACTATTTAATTATTTATGTTTAGATATCGAGATAATTATTTACTTTTTTATTTGCTATGCTTATTAGTCTGTACGTCTCTACTAGTCAATACACTAGAACATAACTTTATAAATTATTTACTTTTCTGAAACTTTAATGATTCTGTGTAAATTTAAACGTATTTATTAGCTGATAATATCCTTTTTTTGTGCTACTGTTTCTTGCTTTTGCTCGAAGTATATTTAATATAATCTGTAATTTATGTGTAAGATCAGATGTTGTGATATAAGGAGTAGATATATAAGATATCGTCTTCTAGGATGAAGCAAGACTAATCCGAATTATCCGATATAACTGCATGATTTACAATAATATTTTTAAAGTCGGGAAAAGTTTTTTAAGCGGACGTAGCAAAAAATTTCAGATTTTGATAAACATAGAGCTCAGCTATATTATCTTATTTATAAATCGTTAAATTAGTTGCTTGAGTTATATATAGAGTTTTAATGGACTTTCCAAAAATTCATCGAATATTTAAAACTTTTAAAGCTCTCTCCCAAACATTTGAAGTTTTGTAGAAGCAAACTTTCTTTCTTGCAAATATATTTTACGGTATTACCAAATTGTTGATTGTTTAATATAGGTAATCGTAATATTTTTTTTCTACATATATATTTTGTACCTCCTATGTTTAATTAAATACAAAATTATAAGACTTCCAATGACATTTCTTCTATTTCCTTTCATAAAAAAAAAATACAGGTGAAAAGGAACTTAATTAAAAAGGATAAAGTATCATCTGCCCTAGACTAGTATTTGACGTCCCAAAATCTATTCAAATATCCCCGAAACGGACCCGAAAATCCATTCAATAAAATAAATCAGCAATGCAGAACTGGCCCTACAGACGGACCCCAACCAGTTTCGCAAAAGGTTAACAATATATATGAAAGGTCGAATGTTAAATTCCGGGTATGTAAAAGGGGCCGTACAAAATGTAGGGGCGGCTACAATGGATCGGTGCAGATATTGCTGTTGAGTTAACTAAATGAAATTCTTTTAAATGTGTCGAATTTTATATATTAAAAATAAACCTTTACACATGCCTACATTAACATTATGGCTATTACTAAACGATTACATCTTAAACTAAGAATTATTAGTAATGTATACATCTAGAGAGCCTGTTACATGAATTACCACAGACCATACCACAGCCACACCACGGTAAAAAAATCTAGCTTTATTTATAAAATACTTTACGTCAACTGTACACAAAGTACGGGATTTTTTTACATTAACCCTATCCATTGGTAGTAGTTTAAAATGTTTACAAAATAAAAATATGAAAATTATAACAAAGCAGATCCAAGTGTATGAAATTGTTTTTCACAAAATAAACATCCTAATTAATTGCTAATAGAATAATTGGTGGTCACGAAATGTTTTATATTATATTTATGTTCGTTTCCGAAATTCCACTCAGCCGCTTCAGCGAAATGTATTTATGATTTTTTTATGAAAAGTTGTCATTCTCAATATCAACCGGCGCGTGCGATCGTATTTTAATCAGCACTGTTGGAGTAAAGCAAAGTCCAGCACCGGCCAATCAAGACGTTATCACCGCGTATATCTACTGATTACGAACTCCAAGCCAATAGCCACTTAAACGTTTAACTTCATTTCGAGGCCGCCCGGTGCGATAACATCCATGTTCAGTGAAAAAACATTTTTTAAAAACAATGAAGGGCACTCGCTTTTATCAGCGCATCGCCGCCCGAGAGTGCGTATTGAAAGGAAGTCGTGAATAGAAGTCCTCGGCAGTGACGACAAGGTGCCGGTTCATTAAATGAATATCAACCACCTCGCGGCGGCGATAACGCTGAAAGGCGCCTTCACATTATCCTACGCCGTTTGTTTGCCCTCACTCATTACCTCCTCCTCCTGGCGCAGTGTCATAGGCGGCGATACGTCTCTCGGTGCATTCACTTGACTACCGGCACTTAGATCACTCACTGCACTTGAATTCACCGTCATCTCATAGTCTCCTACGTTTCTCCTCTCGATAACGTCCCAGGGAACGCTGTCGTCGTAGACCGCCACGTTCATCAAACTATCTCCGGAGTGAAATCTCCAAGGTAGATCGGTACCGCTTTGCCGCGGCCTTCGCCGCTTGTGCCTAACTTTGTGCCTTGCGAATCTCCCGACTCCGTGTTCAGATTCCTTCATCATAGCATCGTAGAGTGAGTTGACGTTAACTTTTAATTTGCGATGATTGGGGGCAGGATCTAGAATTTCTGGCGGGATGGGTTCCCGGCTCAGTCCTTCGGCGTCCCACAGTTGAACTCTTAGTATGTTGTCGTGGGACGGCATGTGGGCGCGTACGACGAGCGCGAGTGAGGCGAGAGCCAAAAGGAGCGCACGCGCGGAAACGTCCATCTCCGTCGGTGAACGCGAGCCTACTGAGCCACTGGCGACGTGATACCCTAGGCCGGCACTTTTCCCGCGCTTTCCCGATAACGCTACGACATCAACGGCGCTCCACCTCTCCACACCTCCACCGCCGCCTAGATAAACATCGCTCAGTTTCACGTAATCCTTATCTCCGCGAGCGAGCTCCTCGCATCGATACACTCGCGCGCTTACCGTCACTAACAACTAATATAAAAATAAAACAATCAAATCGATTGAATATCATTTATTTTCGTAACACAACGGTTGTCACATCACTCAAATTAAACATTTGTACTAAATCTAACAACAACAGTTCTGTAATCCGAAACACATAACATTACAATCTTCAATTACGTCATAAATAGAAATAATCAATGTTCAAATTAACAAGAATTTTCCATTTCCGTTTATTTCTTGACTTTCAATCTATTATCATGTATTATTTTAAAACATTTACTTATTGTAACATTTAAGATAAATTTGTAATCAATATATTG
>DWGN01000312.1:0-10401 GCA_018247655.1 Euryades corethrus
AAATAAATTAAAACATCTACTTCCTTATAATAAATTATTCTTATGATAGTTATAGTTTCAAAATCTTAATGAACCTTTACAATAATTATGTTTATTCAAATATAATGTTCTACTTCTTGTCATATTATATCCCCATTTTCATTTCCAATTTTAAAAAAATTACCCTGAACCCTGCTCTTTTCGTCCCAACAACTTCCGCCTTAATTCTATCTAAAACACGCGACCATAAAGTCCTTCTATTAGTTGTCTTCTAAAAACTTGCACCTCAAACTCTTTTTAATAGCCTGAAATACATGTTCGGCGGGCCAAAGCAACAGTAGAAATATTCTTGACATCTTTGTCTTCGAGCAAAGTCGGTCTTCTCCCAATATTGTCCATTTCAAAGAAGATCAATGTCGTCCACTGCTATAACAAACTAAGTTTTTCTAAGTAAGCTATTAATAGGCCTACCTTCAGGCCAATATGTTATGAATACATTCCAAGCACGTGTAACAAATGTGTAAATACATATTTAATGATATAAAAGTAAGAGAATAGGATATAAGTCAACATGTAAATAAAATTCTAGATAAATTTATTGGTCAATATGTGTATAGAATCTCAGTCTCCTAATCCTTTAACATTAATTAACAAAATTTTAATTTTACGTTCATTCCTATTTTCTTTAAATAGTTAACCTAAAGTTCTTTAACTATTTAAAGAGAATAGGAATGTAGTTTTCTCAGTCAGCCTGCATTAAAAAAGTTAAAATTTTAGATTCTTATATATATATTAATTATTAGAAGGAAACCATTCGTGGTTAATAACGAAATATATTACATAATTCGTGTTGTTGTGAAACGATATAGTTGACTTCTATGTAAGAACAAATTTGATTATTGAGATATCATGTTAATTTTTATCCATTCATTTATTTATATTCCAATTATGTGTAGAGAAACAATATTGATAAATTGTAATAAAACATCATCGTTTTGGATACACGCGCAAACGAATAACACGTTGAATACTAACTGTGTAAATATAAAACTGCGACAATTCGTGGCGCGGTAAATAGCGACTATTCTAAACTCTAACAACCACCAAATATCTCAAATCGTGGCCCTGGAATAGAACCCTGAACTTCCGTGTTATAATGCTGTCGCTTGTAGCTGACGAGAGGTCAGTGCTTTCAGAATCGGTTCAATTGTTTCTTTACGGGTTCCTAAAAAAGTAGTATGATTAGTCTTACTTCTAAACGCGAGAAAAATACTTCGGTTTTTCACCAGATGGTTAATTACATTATTAATAAAAAAGACTAATAAACAATATTAAAAACAGAAATATATTATTAACTATCGCTTTTTTCTAAATATTGTATCATTATATTCAAAATCCGGTTGGACACATAATATTACATTCGCGGAAAGTTGAAATGACATCATATCTGTTGAAACATGAACTTCCACAAGTCCATATTTGGCGTGATAGTAAATAAGCTCTTATTTAAGGCTAAAAATTAGCTAAATGGTATCTAGCAATTTTAACATTTTAAAAAGGTATTCTCTACAGGCAAATGAGATTTATTTTTAAATAAATACAAAATATGGAACGTGCCTTTGTCTTTTCGGAAGTAAGATTAATATTGTCTTAAGCGTAGGCGCCCGAGTGTTACTATAAGAACGCTTGGTCTCCATCGCCGGCATATTTTCCTCTTCGATTCACGTTAACGAACAGACAGAAGTAAGTTTGTGTTTATTAATATTGTACGTTAATTTCGTTATGTATCGTCGTTATGTTATTACGGTTTGTTCGAAAAAATATCGCGAAATGTATTAAGTAACTTGTTCCGTATTTTTTTAATAATTAAAATAAGCTTCTAACCGTTAATTAAATTTTACATAAGTTCGCGCATAAGCATTTTATATTTTAGTAGTTATTTTAGTCGCTTTAAATATCTAAAAAAACTTAGCTTTTTTCCCTAAAAAGTTACGAAATTAATAATTATTAGAGTAGTGTAAAAACATTGATGTGCTCTGGTTTGTGATAAATGGGTAATGACCATTTCTTTTATTATTATTACTATACTGTGTAACAACTTTTCCCTAATTTTTACTCTAATTTAACTATATGAGCCTCTGTAGCTTTCTTTTCACCTTTGTAATAACAGTACGTTCAAATTAAATTATTACATACTTTCTTACTTTTCATTTATTAGTCAAGTAAGTTAACTATTTTTTTATAACAAAATTTGAAATATCTTGTCAAAAGAAATAAAAAGAGTAATTTAGAGATAGAATTAAATTTAGGAGCATATATTCATGTCATATGAAAAAAAAAACTATGAAAACTACGCCAAATTAATTTTTTTGCACCATAATTAATACGTATAACAAACTGTCCATGATCAGGTTTTTTTAATAAGTATATCATTGATGATGATGATTATTTAACTGCTTAAAAGCTTAAAGTATGTAATATTTGTTTTGCATAAATTCGTCAGTCTAATTAATACTTTTACTCAGTACAGTAACATACGATTGCGATTGTGTATGCCAATAAAAATAGTACAAGAATTTATACTTGATGCTAAGAGTTACCATAGGGTAGACACGTATACCGATTATTCATTATGATATTTATAATTTATACCGATTTTGTACATATTATCATAAACTATATCATGTCTTTATATAAACTTTAATATTTTTGAGGTAGATAATATGGGCTTAGACTCGCCTTTTTGGGCAAGTCAGTGTTTTGAGGAAATTTTCCTTCCAGTATTTGTCAAAGATAAACACCGCCTCCTCCGATACACTATACAATATGAAGTTAACGAAAAACAATATTTAAATAGTAGACATTGTCTTGCCCAAAAAAAGTAGAAACTGCATATAAAAAATTGATTTTTTTTGCGAAGTAATATATACTAGTATTAATTTTCATTGATTTTAATCACTATTTTTATTCACATTCATAACTACAATTATTTCATAGAAAAACTTTCAATTTATAAAAAAATATGGTAGTCTGTAGCTTTTTTACTATCGTTATTTCATTGGTTAAAATGTACTTACATACTGCATTTAATTTATTAAAAATTTTATTTGTTGTAATTTTTTGTTATTGTCTTAATAGTTACAAATACAATATATTTGACTCTCATCTTTATAATAAAATAAATTCAATAGGAACTTTAGTGTTAAAATTTCTATTTTATATACTAAAGTACCGAATTTATTCTCAGATGGTGAGCAAATTGCTCTTAATAGCACCGCTGGTGCTTCTTGTCTTCCTTCAATCCAGCGTTGACGGTGAGTGATTCATATTAAATACTTATAAAAGCTTACAAACATTTTACTCTTATATATCTTACTATAACATCAAACAATAACAAACACAATTATGAAATAAAGAAGTATGGAGTACTTAAACTTTTCTTTGTAGTAATTTCTTGGCTTCCAGGTCTGAAACGAACATTTTATATTATTTACTTTATATTTACCTATTATATACTTTATAGTTTAACGATATTTTGTTTCAAGTTATAAGCAACTATAATCAAAAGATTCTATTAAATAAACGGGCTTGCAGTTATTGGTTTCTTAGCTCATCTTCATGAAAAGTTGTTTGTGTTTCTATTGATCAATTAAGTATTTTTTAAACACTTAACCTTGATAATGAAATATTACTGTCGGTCACTAGAGACCCTTGTGGGCGAGAGCTTGGCCGCTTGCTTATAAGGATCACACCAAGGTCTCTTTATTGGTAACATGTAGGCTGTGGGTTATATCATCAAATATTAGGTGGTATAACGATGTTTGTTTTTTTTTTTTATGATACAATTCAAATGGCGACTTTTTCTTAACAATGCTTATTCTTTACGATACTTGCTATTATAATGCTACGAGTAGAATATTCTATTACATGTATGGGTTCAGTTTATTGACTCTGCAGAAGTAATAAAAATTGTTACAGCGGTTATTTTTTAATACTATTACATGATATTGAATTGAGATTATCGTACTGTCATGTAAAACGTTTTCATTTTTAACAGCGCAAAGGTATTACAATTACTCACCTAAGGGTTATTATGGACGGAACCTGTACGAGCATGGACGATCGATATCCGATGAAGTGGTCAGATGTGGACCCCACACCTGCGGTGTCGGTGCCCACTGTACCCACGGCAGCGTGCGGCCCGTCTGCGCCTGTCAGCCCGGACACTCCGGCGATCCGCTGTCACAGTGTATCAGGATTGAGTGTATCAGTAAGTTATTTTTTATACAAACGAATGCCATAAAATAAGAAGCACGATCTTCTCGTGGTTAGATATATGACTGCTGATTTACTTTGTGCTGTACATATAATCCTCAAAATTAGAAAATATTAGTTATACCGTGCTTGACTTCGAATTTCATGTAAATTTTTTGGACTTTTGATTTTATTGTAGGCTTGATTTTTTGTAAGTGGAACCACTTACAAATATTATTTTCCTCTATATATTTAGAGATCAAAACCATCAAAACAGACTCTCCAAACTTAAAAGAGTTGCAGCCTTTAACAAGTTTAATGTTTCATCAGAAAAACCTGCCCTGTCGAAATGAAGATAGGACTCATTAAAGTTTACTTACTCAATATCGAATTTCCTTTGTCTAAACTATTCATACCGGATAGACAACAAACATACCTATTATTTTTACACATGTAACTCATTATGTAAATGTAAGTGAATGAAGATCCATTGCTTTTTATGTAGTTACCGCATTATTAACAGATAAAACAATTTATATTGTGTTACTTAAGTCATGATATTAAGTAGAGTAGATAATATGTAGTTGCACAGTGTCCATGTATGTGCTTCCGCATCCTATGCTGATTTATAGTAGGTGTACAAGACAAGACAACAACATTTACACATACATATTTATTGATATCGTCACAATAGATAAACAAACTCAATTATAATGTTGGTTAAGAAGATTTGCATTGAAATATTATCAGAATATGCAAGATTTCAAAGACAAAGAAAAAAATACAGTACATTACAAAAATTGTGCAATTATTAGATTATATAAAACGAAAAAAATAATTGCAAATATGTATATAATCGACAAATTTTGCAAGAAGTTTTGGTTACTAGAAACTAAGTCAAAGACCATGGTTGATTAAAAAGACCTACATACACTAGCTTATTTCTGTTCATCTTGTGAAAATTCTGCTTGTATTGTACTTACTACATATGTTGAAGACAACTTGAGTGACAAAAATTAATAGCAGTAATAACGTAATAATTAACATAATTCGTATAGAAGTAATGTTTTACAAAATTACTCGACAATGAGTTAGTATTTTAAACAGACAATGTAATAAAAAGCGTAGAGGCATTAACTTGGCAGTCAACACTAGGAAGAAGGTGAAATATATGAAGTTCCGTATATTTCCCGTGGTTTACGTGGTTATATAATATGGTTTAGTAATACGGGAATATTTCAGGCAACTCGGAGTGCCGCAGCGACCAATCTTGTGTAAACCAGCACTGCATCAACCCGTGCGAGGGTGCTTGTGGTTATAACGCCAACTGTGAGGTAAGCATAATTTGGTTCTTCTTGCTAATTATAAGTTACGCGACAAATGCTAAAAATATTATACGACATGCAACAATTATCTTCTTGTTTTCACCTTTGTAGTCCACCCCGAGCTTATACAAAGATCTTTTTAATTATCTTTTACGACAGGCAGGAGTGTGTTTTTGTGTTATTCGTTAAAAAATTGTTTTTTTATTTCTTGTCAAATCAATATATGTAGATATAGATATAGGTTTGGTACAAAAAATGGTACGAAAGGCGACCTCAAAGACAATGTCAGTATTACAAATTAGTCGGCGAATCTTGTTTACAAATCCTATATGATTGCAGTTTGCCTTGAGTTATATAATGTATAATGATTTCACATAGCAAAATTACTGAGTTTACTTTTAACCTCAATGAATTTCTAACAGGGAAGAAGTAATGTTTGGCTACCTTTTTAAAAATAGGTGCTGGGTTGATTCCTATTTATACGACCAACTATCAGACCACCGTACTTATGCTCCTACGTATATTAATAACAGAATAAAAACTTTTATACAAGTTTTAATGATTTATCTAATATCAAAACCAAAATATTCAAGGTTAATCAACTTCTGTTATAGGTCCGTCAGCATGTGCCTGTGTGCACTTGTCCTGCAGGTTACACCGGTGATCCATTCTCATCTTGTAGGATCGCAGATCCAGGTAATTTTCATTCAGAAATATCTATTAATTAGCTATACTTAACTTTATTTATTTATTATTTGATCTTTGTTATAATAGCTAGTATTTTTTGTAATATTTTTATTAAAATTATATCACTATGATTATAATTTATATTAGCACATTCCGTTTATTTTTTTAAATTTATAGATCAATTCGGTTAAATGACAGGCATAAAAGTCCTTAACAATACGTATCTAAGGTGGTGTATAAAAAGACACACTCAAATTGTGGTTTAATTGTATTCAGAGGAAGCTTGTCATCCGTCTCCGTGTGGAGTGAACACCAAATGTCACGTGGCCAACAACCAAGCCATCTGCACATGTCTCCCTGGATACAGGGTGAGTACCTTTTGAGATGTCACCATGAAGTTCTTTATGAAAAAAAAAATAATACTGCTCATAGAAATTACAAATTGTTATTTTGTTCAGAATCTTCAACAAGACTAACTTTTAGTATTAAATTGCTTTAAAATACTTTACAATAAATTAAATGTAATTCATTTAAGGCACATAGATTACTTACTTATGTTCGTTAATATATTTCCACAACGGTAAGCTCATAACATATTAATTGATGCGTTTAATATCTTAGTAATTTTACTTAGGTACATCTCCTTATAACAGAAATTGTAGTTATCTTCATATTTCCTTTAAACGTTTGATACTGAGTTATTTACATTGGAAGAGAGTAATATTGTTCTTACATCTCAGGGTAGCCCACTTGCTGGATGCACACACGAGTGCGAGTCGGACAGTGATTGTAATGTGAAGCAGTCGTGTCGCGACTTCAAATGCAAGAGCCCTTGCAGCGACTGCGGTGTGAACGCGGACTGCGAGACGGTTGCCGCTCATCGCGCTATCTGCAAGTGTCCCAGGGTGAGACTTACTCTCCAAAATAAATTAAAGCTTCACTATCTACTGGAATGTATTCTAAAGTTTCAGTATCTGCTGGAGTTAATATTAAAAACAATTAATTCGACGTTAAAAAATAATATTTCCTTCCAAATTTAATAAAAGCGGAAATAATCCTTTTCGCCATTTTATTTAAAACGCACTAGCGCACTTAAAATGTAAATACGCGAATGATCTGATATTTTTGGCGATTTTTAATGATAATAATATCTAACTTATTCAATTTTTAATGTTAGATAGCCATAAGAATAGTTGAAAGGTGCGAAGAGATTGATACGCCTGTTACAGAAATAATTCGAAAAAATAAAATAATAATAAGCATAAGTTTTTAGAATTGACACTACTTTTCTGCTAATACTGGCTCTAATATAAAATCTTGCAAATATGACAAATATCTAATGAATATTTATGTGAATGAACAGGGCTACTATGGCGACCCTTACCGTATCTGCACTGCCGAATGCGAATCAGATAGCCAGTGCCCCAGCTATAAACCGGCGTGTGTGTACAACGCGTGTGTGAACCCGTGCACCAACGCGTGCGGTGTCAACGCTGACTGCAACCTTCGCGGCCTCACACCTGTCTGCTCCTGCCCGAGAAACATGACAGGAGATCCCTTCACATTTTGCAGGCCTTTCGAAGCACGTAAGTTAGTCGTATAACTCGATAAAGCTTCTACTAAATATAACATAGGATATTTGTTTTTTTTTATTTATTTTAAGTAAGCGACGAAACGAGCGGGACGTTCACCTGATGATAAGTAATACGCCTACCCATAACAATGTGCTGCTAGTTTGGATGGTCGTCATTTCACTAGCTACAACGCCCATCAAATGGTAATACAGTAATGTTTGCACACTACTATTTGACGGCAGAAACGGTGATACCTACCTAGACGGTCTCCGGCTACAGAGACCTACCACCAGTGATATGTTTATTTAACATCACATCAAGCCTCATAACAATGATAAGACATTACATAGTTACATATTCGACTAATTATAGAACTCTTTAAACCGAAACATTTAACTTATGGGATTGCGTATTGTAGAAATAAACGTCGTGGTAGTGCTTTAATTGTTAAAAAGATATAATCAGTAGAACTTTAGTAAGATTTTGTAACATCGAAGGTGCATATTGTAAATCGGGAATATAAGTATGAGCTTTAATTGATTGCGTGATTCGGCAGGTGACCTTTGTGAGCCCAACCCTTGTGGTGTGAACGCCAAGTGCACGCCGGGGCATGACCGCACTGGCGCTGAACGGCCCGTCTGCACCTGCCCCACCGGATACATTGGAAATGCACTAGTATCCTGCGAAAGGGTTATTATATTTTAATAACTTCATACGTATTTGATTTTTTTTTGTTATAATCCATTTTAGAAACTTTGTTTTTAACTAGGAGTATCAAGCGATAATAAGTAACTGAAAATTTTGATTAGTACATCCATATGGTGAAATTCTATTAAAACATTTTTTATTGTAACTTATTTCAAAATCTAAACAGTATTATTTAATGGATAATAATTTTCTTTACCGATTCGTATTTGCAATATATTTTCAGGGTGAATGCGAGCTGGACTCTCAATGCGCTGACCATTTGGCGTGTGTCGGCTATCAGTGCGTTGATCCGTGTTTAGGAAACACACAGTGCGGTTCTGGAGCTGTATGCATGGGCCGTCGCCATATCGCTGTCTGCACTTGTCCAAATGGTATTTAATTTACGATTAAGTTAAAATTAAACCCATCTCGGTTTGGTTTTTCAAAATTGTAAAAAATTTAATGCACAAAATACAATTGTAATAGATAAATAGAATAGAATATGAAAAATTACAAGTTATATTTAACTTTCTCTAGGTCATCGCGGAGATGCTCTTGTAAACTGCTACGAGTCAAATTCTGTGGCAGCAACATCTCGGTACTACTACAGATACAAGCGGGACGGAAACTACACTTCGCAGCCCGAAGTAGCATCTGTAACAGCGACAGAACTCGTTGTAGAAGCCTCTCCTAAACCAAACACCAACAATGATGAAATAAAAAAAGAAGAAGTAGCTAAAGTAGAAACCGAGAAGAAAGAATAAGTAAAACGAACAAAAATTGTCAATAAAATGAATTCAGAAATAACTTATGTATAAATAAATTTTTTACAGTTGCAAAATGATGGACGCCTTTAATTTATATTTAAAGAATTCTGAGCTCATTATTTACGATAATTCGTATGAAAGTTATTTCTTATAACATTTTATATAATTCCAATGATTCAATATCTAAAGATGTGCAAGGTGTTTATAAATAAGTGTAAAACCTTAAAAAAAGTCAAGTAATTTTGGGTACAACCTATCCAGATATTAATAGTTTAAGAGATAAAAAACATTTTTTTTAAATAAAAATACAAAAAACTAGCGCCAGAAGGCTTTTATCCTATCTGATGTATGTTCTCTAAGGCCTCTTTGCCTGCTCTCTGAAGGCGGCGCGCATTAACTTTGTTCACCTCAGTGCGATACATATATTGAAGTCTCAAGGCGGTGTTTTCCTGACTAACCAGGCGTTGATTGTCCTCAGCAAGAGGCTTGGAAAGGGTATCCATATAACCTATATGGATACCTCTATCATGCATTCTTCGATGGCCGGTGAGATGTGATTAGTATAAAATGGATCGCTTGAATTGCCACTTCGAGAAATTTAATTGTTTTCGGAATCTCGTCAAGGTGCTAGGGTGTCCGTGTCTTGTCTTAGTTTGACCTAAAGTTTATATCAGTCGATGATGATTTTTGTCAAAGAGAGGTCGCCAGCGCGCCGTCCGAGTCTAATAAGGATTGGTAGATAATTCGAACTGAGGTCATGGATCACCTCGATCGAACGGATGTAAAAAACAAAGTTACTAGTAAATAATCTACCATCAATTTTTATCTACCTCGAAAAATTTTTTAGGTTTACGTATTTTTCTCTCGGTGTAAGAAAAATAGTATTTCATAATAAATTAAAAGATATAATAATAATAGATAAGGTGATGAAAATTAAAAAAAATCTTAAGCTTTAAATATAAGTAGCGATATCATCAGTACAACAACTGTATATGTTATCTGTTGTCCATAACTCATTAGAATTTAGAGTCACGTAACGGAACGTATTTTTGACATTTGGTGGGTTGATTGATACGTCCTGTCGTTCGATTATCGAATGATGAGCGAAACAGTGTTTTTTACAAATTG
>DWGN01000313.1:0-10370 GCA_018247655.1 Euryades corethrus
CCGATTAATCCCTTTCACAAGGGAGCGGTGTAGTTCCATGTTTCAAAAAAAAAAAATATTTCCATGATACCGTAGGTGAGTTTTGAAAGCACATCTAGAGATTACTGTCACTATGACATCTATTGTCGTACACTTGTCTGACGTTTGGAGATATTGGCCTAGCTATAAGTTATATTAATAACCTATATAATTTTGAATTGGAGTTTTATCAATAATATTATACTTTAAAATACTAATATTTAAACGTTTTGTGGTTTTTATTGTTTATAACACATGGTAATAATTAAGTGAGTAAACAGTTAAGTTACATAAAATCTATTAATGAGAAATAATTTGAAATTTGTCTAAGGGTTTACGTTCAAGTTGTAAACAAACCAACTATACATTACATAATAGTTAGCTTTATAATTTTTTACAATGACTGTCAAACTTTGAAATGTAATTAAATATTATAAAAGAATTATTCATGTATAAGATAATAAATAACTTTATTTTCAGGATGTTAACTTGATAAAAATCGCGCTCGTGTCCTCGTCATGTCTTGTCTAAAAGTGTTGCATTGCGGTTTTCTTATTAAACATGGAACTTTCAGTATCTCATCAAGATCACTGCTTTTAAAAATTAGTGTAAGTAATACTAGTTTTAATAGAATTATTATTAAATTTATCAATGGATGTATTCATTAAATTTAACATTCAATAAACTTTCAAATTGTAATTATTTTTTTCACTAGCATGGAAAACCAATACAGCATCAACTGGCTAAAATATCATCATCCCAATCATGGCAAAGTAAACTTCCAATAACAACTCAAACACCATCAAATGTTAAAAGTAAAAAGGTGCCACAAGACACAAGGATATGGAAAGAAACACCCACACAGGATATAAAAAATAATCTAGGGAATTATTGTATGATGTTATCAAAATTTCGATTGACTTGTAAGTTTAATTTCAAACATGCCTTTATTTTCAACATCATCATTGCTCAATTGTTTCAATTAAATTAAATAGTAATAATAACCTATAAATGTAAATGTTCAAATAATAAAATTCATATCAAAACATATCAATTTCAGCTCTTGTTGTAATGACTTCGATGGCAGGCTACACATTAGCTCCAGCACCTTTTGACTTCACAACATTTGCTATGTGTGCCGTTGGAACAGGCTTAGTGTCATCTGCTGCCAACTCGATTAATCAGTATCATGAAGTGCCATTTGATGCTCAAATGTCACGAACTAAGAACAGAGTGCTAGTAAAGGGTCTCCTAGAGTAAGTACAATGTTATTTCATTTGAATTACATTAATAACATATTTACATATAAGTGAATCACATGTAACTATTTTTCTTACATAGTAATTAATCGAACATTACATTTGGTTATTTTTATACATTACATATGTTGCAAAATGGCACTAATAATTGAACCAGTTTATCTAATTTTAAACCACAATGCTTGCATTTTTTTACACTTAAAACACCCAGATTGTTTTGAATGTGAATCATAAATAAATCATCATAATGTGTACGGTGATTCCAGAGTAAAAAAAATCCTTATATCAAGAGACAATGTTCTGTATTTTGAATTTTATATCAAAACTTAGATAATAGAAAAAAATAATTGATTTATTCACAGACCAGTACATGCTATTAGTTTTGCTGCTCTTACAAGTGCAACGGGCCTTAGTATATTATATTTTGGAGTGAATCCTTTAACGGCTGCATTGGGTGCAGGCAACCTAGTACTATATACATCAGTATATACACCAATGAAGAGAATGTCTATCCTTAATACATGGCTTGGGTCTGTAGGTGAGTTCTTACACATTTTTCATAAGGTTTTAACTTTCTTTCTCAGAAATACAAAACATAGTAAAAAATAACTAAAACTACTTGAATAAAAATATTATCATTGTGAATGCAATTTAAATAAATTAAGCTACTTAATTACTTTTCCAGTTGTTAGAATAAGAAATTTATAGACCCTTACTGAATCTTTAAAAGCATGCACTGGTAAAGTTCACAGATATTTCTAAAACATCTCTTCAGTTCAGTTGTTCAAAATATGTGTTGTTTACATACCGTACGTGTAGTATTTATAATTATAAATATCAAATCAAAAGCATTTGAAATAATAAAAATCTTGTACTTTACTAAAATTTGTTGGTTTGAAAAACATTAGCTTCTACAAACGGGGAATCACCGTGTTATATGGGGGAAAACACGTGTTATATGTAGGTCTTAAAATCGCATAATAAGACGGATTACTGTAGATAGAAAAATGAATATATAACTTTTCTTACACTGACTATTATATAATTTTTCTTATACCAAATATTTTTTAATGTTGCGCTTTAAATGTGTATTATAATTTCCCAGTTGGCGCAATACCACCATTAATGGGTTGGGCGGGCTGTACGGGTAGTTTAGACGCCGGCGCTCTTGTTTTGGGAATTATTTTGTACTCGTGGCAATTCCCGCACTTCAACGCACTATCTTGGAACTTAAGGCCCGATTATTCACGTGCGGGGTATAGAATGATGGCCGTCACGGATCCAGGTAAACATTTAATGACAAATACCTGAATTTTATTTAAATTTACTTAAAAATCAAATTCGTCAAATGTCTTTATCATAATAATTTTTTTACTAGTCGACAAAGCGACTAAATAAGTTTCCAAACTTCAACTGAACTCCAGTTCAGCCCATTAAAAACTGGCCTCTATGTTACGATTTATACAGCACTACAATGTGCAAGTTGCTTTGATACAAATTATGTCTTGTTACCCAGTAATTTCAATAGCTTGTTTATCCTTTCAACTGGGGCACAGTAATTTTTACATGACAATGTTTGGCCCTAGAAATAGCAGCAAAAGAAACCTGTCATTATAAAAATTAAAAATAACAAGTTTAGACAGATTTCTAAGTTAACTATGTACCATGTACTCATTGGCCTTTTAATTATAATTATTCCAGGATTGTGCAGAAGAGTTGCACTAAGACACACTGGGATTATAACAGCAACTTGCATAGCATCTTCATACTTGGATGTAACAAATATGTGGTTTGCATTGGAGTCTTTGCCGTTGAATATATATTTTATTTACTTAGGTGAGTGGTAACAAAAATGGAAATTAATTATTTTTATCATTATTGGTGAAGGGAACGAGTTGTCATGTCATTTACTTCTTTAATTTACTTACATATTAACATACTTTATTAAGCTTTTCACCTATGCTGCATAATTCAGCTCAAACGGATAGTGAGCTCCGAGACAGGAGGTCCCGGAGCTAGAAAAGTCTATAAACATATATACAAAATAAAAAAAGAAAAATATTAGTGGAGCCATTTGGCGAAATTTCCCTAATTGGGTTTGAAGGGCGCGATTTTTGCCCGAGGGCGAATGGAGAGAGTTAAGGTCGCGGGGACGCTACTAATCGGTGGCCAGAAGTTGGCACGAGCCCGTACTCTGACCATGTTCGACTGTGACGCGTGGATTGAGGCCCGGCCCCTCTCAAGATTGAGTGTGCGAGTAGTGTGCGCGGTGTGCGAACCGACTTGTTTATGTGTGTGACATGATTTACTTACTAACAAATGTTTCTTTCTATTGCAGCCTGGCAATTTTACAGAAAATCAGATAGCGGTAGTTCAAGAAAGCTGTTTAGATTCTCTCTTGTACATTTACCGGCATTAATGTTACTTATGCTAGTCAATAAGAAGTATTGGAGTTCCAGCGATACCCAAGAACACAAGGAGACAATGAAACTACAGGATGTCAATAAGTTACCAGAGTCAAAGAGATTAACAGTGTTGCCACGTGGACCTGTTGTAGCAGCACAGGATGTTGATGTACCAAATTGACAGTTGCGATATAACAAATGTTTAGACGCTTATTTTTTTTTATCTGTAAATAGTGTATGATTACTTTGCTATTAATTTAGCTTGTGATGTAAGATAATAAATCAATCCCGCAAGTGTTACGATTGATTAACTTATTTTGTAGTTATAGTTTGTTTTAACGGTTAAGAGTTAAATGAATTATACAAATAATAGAAAATCCTTATATTTATTGTTTTTTTAATTATTGTTTTTATACTTCAAAATTACAAATAATGCTGGAAATTTAAAAATCTAACATACATATAAACATTCAGACAACTCAATTTGAATGTTGTAAAAGATGGACATTTGGATTCAATTGAGACTTTTTAACGAGTTACTTTTTTAAGTTTAAGTAAAACAAAAAATTTAACACCCGTTTCTTCAATCATAATTTATATCACTATTTGTACCTCCTGATTAATTATTTCCTGCAAAAAGAATATTTAATGTTACATACAATACAATTTACAAACAAAAAATGAAAACATAACACTATCCATCACTCTATCTCTGTAATAAGTTATATACACTCTTATCTTACTTATCAAAATCACACAGACAAAATGGTTATCGAAACAATTTGGCATCCTTGTTTCTCATACCTAGTTTTATCAAAAATAATAAAAAAAACAATTAAGAGGACCTGCTCTAATGTTTCTTTAAATATCAATGGAACAGCAAATTCTCTTCGTAATGAGTGAAACTTCGACTACTTTTAACATGTATAAGTACAAGTACACAATATACTAGAAGCCTGAGAACACAAAATTATGCTCTTCACATTAAATCGTAAATATTTCTACCCATAAATTTAACTAGCAACAAATCTCTTCAGACAGAAACACGATAATGATCGCGCATAACTATTTAAGCAACAAAAATATAAGCTGCGTAGGTTTTCTACATAGACTATCTCCATCTTCAGATATCTATATAGTAACTTACTTGGCTTTTTTAGAACTGCGCTCATGTTCCCGACTATCGCCTCGGGAACGTTTATGGGATTTGCTGTCACTGCTGTGCTTTTTATGATCGCCATTGGATTTACTGTGCGATGACTTGTGGTCTCTATCATGATGCGATGATTTGTGGTGTTTGTCCCGATTCTTTGATGGACTAAAAAATAAAGATCTATTTTTAGATTTGAAGATTTAACTTCACTTTTTAATTATCATTAAATAAATTTTTGAAAAGGGCTGTGAAATTAAATATTTACAACACGACTAGATTGCCTATACATGTGTAACAATGAAGCTTCGTTGGAGCGTTGTCTAGTATGAAGTCATAACAAGCAAAAGTTTATTCACTTCTTTATTGCTTGCAATAATATATGGGGCTGTAATATGCATGGGGCATGTAGGAGACATGAAAAATACATACCGGGTCATCATTTTTGTAACTCACCTGCTATTATTGTGTTTAGATGGACTCTTATGGCTAGAACTCTTGTGGTTGGAGGTGGAACTCTTGTGACTGGAGCTCTTGTGGCTGGAACTCTTGTCGTGTTTGCTCTTTTTACTGTGTCCTTCGTCGGAATCAAACGAGCGCGGCCTGTCACGACCACCTTTTCTTTTCCGGTCGAAGTCCTCTCTGTCGTAGTTACGTTCCTTTTTGTCCTCCTCCGCGGCTTCTCGTTCCAGATCTGACCAATCTTTACCAGACTCCTCGTCTTCTTCTGTTAAAAATACAATTGTTACATTGATTTTGCATTAGTAAAACGGTCTAAAACTTAACAATCTAACAAATAATCTCTAATAATATGCAATTAAACCTTATTTAAAAAAAAGAAGCGTTTCCAGTTTTTTTCTAGTTTCACTACTTAGAAGTTATCTTTTTTTTTGAAATACATTTTACAATAATATTTTATCTTATAGGTAATCTTCTTGTAATGTTACAATAAAATGTTTTTGGTTGAAAAATAATATATATAAATATACATGCATAAAAATAAACATTACCTTCACTTTCGCCGGAACCTTCAGAAGCATCTGATGCCTCCGAATCATATTCAGAATCGTCATCAGATTCCTCTTCTGACTCTACATCTGTTGGTTCATAGGCATCATCCTCTTCTTCAGATTCTTCATCCTTAAATGTTTAAATATACAACAGATTAAAATGAGCCTGCCTCTGAATATTAGAGCATGTTATAGATACCATTATTTATAAACATAAAGTTTTTATATATTAATATATAATTAATCATAAAAAATAAATCAAAAATCTCTATTACATATCTGAAGTTATGAAAGCTCAGTTTGTTGGGCTGTACATAGTGGGTTACATATCTCGAAGAGACACACATACAATCCCGTTTAAGTGATGGGAAAATATTGCAATGAGCACTGAATTATTCAAAAGTTATTTTCATGGACAAGTAATCTATCAATCTGTCCTGTCTGCCGCTGAACAACCTGCGCTGTATATAAATGCCTTTACACGTTTATTTGCTCAGAAAGTAATAGGAGGACTTCAAGAGAGTTATTTACAATAAATATCACTTTAATCCAATAAAATAATGATTACATACTTGCGCAGCATCTTCAGCATCGGACTCTGGATCTAAAAATGACCATCCTCCATTGTCAAAGAAGCCCTCAATATCATCAGTAATTGTTTTCATAACCTTTGTCCAATTAAGGGACTGTATTCCTTCAGAATATCGAATATCACATGAACTGTAAAAATATTTAAGACATGAATGATTTTTAAATGCAAAAATGTCTTGTAACGGTAGTACTTAGTTTGATTCTAAGACAAAATGTTGTGAATTTTGAATGGTGGTAATGTTTTTTTCAATCCCTCCTGGGGCGTTTTGATGTAATTTTACTGCTATAACTACACCTCCACCTAGACTTGAATTTTAGATGAGCACATTTAACCATCCACAATCTCATTATCATTTAACATACATAACTGAGTTTACGTTAACGCATGTTAATTAAAGATAAAAAAAAATTTAGTACTCACTTCAGCCACTCCTTTACATGATCAAGCATGTTCATAGGGACTGCATTTACCATTGCTACTTTCTTAGCATAATCTTTAAACACAAAAACCATGTCGAAATTTTTGAGATGAAACTGGACTCTCTCAAAGTGCACCAGCTCGACATCCTCAAGCGCGATGACAAATGGTGGCCATTCGGTGAGATTTACTAGCGCGCCCGAAGTTGGCTGCAAAAGGACGGTACTGCGGAATGGTGCTCCAGGGAAACCTAAATCTCTGTGAAGTAATTGAAATGTAAAGGAATTAATAAGGTAAAACTATCAATTATTAAATGATTCAAAATTAATAATATAATATTATAAAATAACTACATTATGTTGGAGGTCCTCCTCCACCTCTGGAAAAGATCGGTCCGCAAGATTGTAGACAAACTTTATGGAGACTTACATTATATGTATTAAAAAAACGAAAGAAAAGTAGTCCCTTGTAGAGGTTTTAACGAGCGCCTCATTTTTATTGGCCAATGTATCACTTACTGTCACGTAAACATTCTGCTTGTTTTGTACTTGTACATGGCTTAGATAGAAAAGATATTTATTTATTTATTAACGAATTCATAACTTGTAAAATAAAAATTAGTTCTACAACTTAAGATAAAGAAAAATGTAATTTGCGGATTCTTAACAGAACTGTTGATAACTGAGTATAATGGTTATTTACATCACATCAACTGTACAATATTTTTACTATAAGTACTTTTCTAGCTTCAGATATCGTACCTGAAAGGTGTGTCGAACTCTACTTCCTGTTTTGTCATGTTTTCCACGCGTTCGCAAAAGCTCTTGAAAGCTACTTTGAGTTTATGACGCAGCTCACGCTCGCTTTGTTCGGCAGCCAGATCGTCACGGTCGTGCATGTGCTGATGCTTGCCGAGATCTGTAGTAATCTCACCTACCTCCGTATAAAATTGGACATCCACATGCTTCTTTTTTCCTGAAATACAATTTATATTAATTTGCTACAATAGGAAATTGGTAACAAAATTTCAATAAATTGCTAAGAAGAGATCAGTCATTGATACCATAGACGATTTTACACGTATCATACCGACGCCTATTAAAAATAGTTTACGTAATAAAATTATTGGTATTACGTGAGTTAATATCTTAAGCGATGAGCATAATGTAATGCAGAATGATACAATATGAACTTGACTAGCGCCTATCGCATGTCATCAGATGAAAATCTTATTAATCGTAGCCATTTTATAAAAAAACAATTTCGAACACTAATAAGTATTCTATAGAATCCTGCCATTATCACTTACTTTTTTTGGATGACATATTCACTTTATTGTAACGTGTTACTAGATATCAATGGACGAATGTCTTCAATTTAATAAATATATGATATTAAGTACCAACCAATCGAATTCCACAATATCGAAAAGAACCTAGGTTCGTTATGTTGTAAAGCAAATGCTTAGCAAATAATACTTAAACATAATTGTATAGAATTGTATGAAATATCAAATTCAATAATAATCAATCACATATATTTGATGTTAACACCAGCAGACATGGCAGAAAGGCTTAATAACTTACCAAACATTATGGCGTGTTTCAAATGAAAATGCAACAAAATTATCATTTCACCATCACATGGCTGGAAGAAGGCATTCTTTATATTATTATATAAAATATCCACTTTGTCTCCTCTTACTGATGTAAATCTGAAACCATTTGTATGAGCTTCCAATGATCCACTCATTCTTTTTGTGACAATATTGGGCCTAATGTAAAGATCCTTGAGTTTTGGGTTGCCTTTGCTTTGTGAGAGAACCAGAGTGTCTTGTTTCACAAGATCCTCTTTTTCTCTCTCTTCTGCTTCTCTCGTTTTGAATTTTTTTTGTACTTCTTTTATTAAACGAAAACCTGTGTTGAGATTTGATGAGGGAGGTGATATTTCACCTGGCTCTTTAGTGTTTGTACTCCGGTATGTGCTGTAAGAAGAGATAACTGTTACTAAGCTTTATTGTGTTTTTTTTATGTAACGATTTGCACATACAAGTGCTACTTCCTGTAATAACAATGCAGCGTTAGTTATTATTATATACAATGCGGAATATCGAGTCCATCGCCTTGACAGAAAAATGTTAAATTACTACATTTTACTATCTACACCGGCCCTATCAAACCAGTGATGTTATCACGAGGACATTGGCACAATAAAATAAGTATGGAATTATTGTGATTACCAACAACACAACCCCTAATGTACTGTATCAAACAAAAAAACTTACACTTCTTTAACAAATGTAGCATCTGGTTGAGAATAATTACCGCCTTCATTTCTTCCCATGGTGGCACCAGGATGAAAGAAATTTATCCTAAGGTATGTGTAATCACCTTCTACAGATTGCGATATATTCTTTATGGTGGAAATGTGAAATGGTACGGGTATGCCAAATATCGGCAAAATAACTGTTTCGTATTTTCGGTCTGCAAACAATTAATGAAAATAAAGTAATGTTTGATGAACAACTTTTATAATTATTTAAAAAAATTACAATGTTTATCCAATGAAGCAACTATGCATAATATTCACCGCACCATACTGTGTTCGTTGTATAGGACATACAAAATATTAACTCTGATTACCATATTGATTTCATAAGCTTAATGACAAAACTGAATAAAACAATGTTTTAAACACTACTTTTAAGTGACAGGAACAGACAACACCTACCCAGATCACTTTAATTCAAAACGTATAGCTTTCAAATATTTTAATTACACATACCAACATATAATTTGAGTTCTTTCACTTCGTTTTCTCTCGGCATTTGACTTACACTCTTGTAAGAAACAGTACTTTTCCTTATCTTTTCACTGTCTTTACCACTGGATTGTTTTGCTAGACGTTCTTTAGCTTTCTCATTAAGTGCAATCGCCAGTGCTTTTTGATGCTCTTTACGCTTCTCTTCGGAGGAATTCTCTGTTCTCAGTTTGGATTCTATCACGGCAGTTCTTTTACCTCGTCCTAAAATGTAGAATATTTATGAAATAAAATAGTCAAAACATTTGTTAACTTTATTTCTAATTACTGTTTATGATCATACTTTTTATACCGTCTGTCGGTAATAAATAAATCGGATAAATTTATAAAAAGCAATGTCTATTGCCTAATATCTTTTTACATGCATTACCTTAACTTGTTTGGTGAAGAAAGTAATGACTCACCTCCATTTTCTATCCATCCAGGTTTGCATGTAAGTAAATAAAATTATATAAATGACATAGCAAATTACAAGCCAAGTTAATGTAGGCTTCTCTTAGTAAATATTAAACTCATTTAAAGTAGGAAAGTAACCAAACGCAGTAAATTCATTGACAAAAAAAATTGCAGGTAATATTTGAATTTTGATGAAAAAAAAAATAATTATTTAATTTGATGTCTCATTTAAGTACTCGTTCATTCAACATAAGGAAACTAAAAAAAAACACACGCAACCGAAACAAAAGTACAATACAATAG
>DWGN01000314.1:0-10366 GCA_018247655.1 Euryades corethrus
ATTTACATTACAATGCGCATTGACTTTTATAAAAACAATAAATCATATCACTATTAAAAATATAATTGTTATTAATAATAGTAAATTATGGATTTGGTAATGTGAAACATTAATAGCCATATAATTGTACACTTTCACTGAGGTTGCCGGCAGTAAACTTAATGTGAGTAAAATTCATTTTTACAATTTCATGTAATCGTTATATTTGTTTTAGTCATATGTAAAAGGTTTTAAAATAGATAAATAAAATATTATTATAATAGATAAAGCACGGGAAGGCAACCATTTTTAGGCGCTGGATGAAGCAACTTTTGTAATAATTTATTTTCAAAACTAAAATGGGTTAGTTGCAGTTATCAAATAGGGTTACTATGTTAAGTGAATGTGGGTATCTGATAGCATTATAGAGCAGAGACTCTAAGAGCGAAGATTTACGTACGTGCAAGTGCCATGGCGAGCACGGCAAAGCGGTAGTAACGGAACTTGGTGCGGTGGTCGGCGGAACGCAGGCCCAGACCGGTGAGCAGCGCGCCGCACACGTCCGCCGCCAGTGTTGCCACGCACAGCCCAGCAGCCGCCCTGCAAGTGGTACACCGAATTTGATATTTACTCAATTTAAGCCATTAACATTTGCATAAACCATAACCTTAACCTTTAGATATATCGCTTACAAATATAATCATTATCGCTGAAGCTTATTGGTGTATCCTTCACAACAAATCAGGCAATTGGATTAACTGGATGCCTCCCAACATGGGTACATATACACATAATGGTATATATACACAATTATAAATAGAGACAGGCAGCATACTGACTACGACTTACTTACAAAGATGATACAATGATTTATCATCTTCCATCTTTGTAAGTAATCAAAGTGTATTTAAGTTAACTTGATAATGTCAGTAAGTTTGTTGTAAATCAACATAATTCCTAACATATAATATTAAAAGCATTAAACATAAATTATCCAGTAATGTGCTTACTTAATGTATGACGCGGGTCTAGCAGCGTAGCAGCCAGGCTGTGCGACAATGTCAAAGGGCAATGGTGTAGGAGCGTCAGGATCGATGCAGTGCATGAAGAGTCCCTGCCTCCAGCCGGCTGCCATCAGCCAGTCCGCGGACGCTAGGCCCAGCACCATCAGTACAACGACCAGTAACCCGCAAATTAACGCGATCACCTGTAATTCAGTTCATAACGAAAATATAACATTTGTTGGTACAGTTGAATCAATATCTAGTAATAAAAGTTTTATATATAATAGTTTTGTTCTACAACAAACCGGGACATTGTATTATACTAAAACCTTAACCAGAATACCGATTATTTTTCTTTTAATATCAGCCCCCAAAAGAATTTTAATCAATAACATTTAACAAAAGGATGTTTCATTTAACAATACAAAATGTATTTATACAAATATTACATTCAACACTGCATTGCCAATATTCAGTTCGATTTGTGTGACTCAGTTGATGCGGAAGTTGACGTCACTTAAATATGGTTAACCAAACTAGTAAACATGACTCGCTTTAGGTTAGTTTATAGGAAACAGACGTTAACAAAAGCTTTAATCAATTATTACATTAAAGTTATAATTTATAATATTTATTATAATTTATTAAATGACCATGTTTTAACAAAATGGCCTCATTTTCAAGCATGACTAATAGTCATGATCCACAGATATGAAGAACGATAATAAGTGAACTTTCTTTGTTTAGTGTTAATTTAATAACGGTATATAGTACAATAATTAGGTATCTTCTTATGCGCTGATATATTTCTTCATGTAGTAAATGTAATTTCTGATAATTCTTTATATAGACAGGTAAGCATTTATCATTATATAAAGCATTTCTTGTCTGAACTACGACGAACAGCGATGCATATCGGACATTATCAGCAAAGTATGAAGAAATCGCATATTTGTTCACCGTACTAGTACTTTCGAAACACGTACGAAATATAACCGGTAGTAATTCAGATAATACCTGTAGATGACCTCACTGATAATATTATTTCCAAATTCCTTTTTTCACATGCAATTTAAAATTGATCAGAAAAGTTATTCGCGTTAGATGATACGAACGAGTGTCTTAATCTATCAGTGCATCAAACTTTTTTCATGATAACTTAATATTTATAGTAAATATTTCTTATACATTCGGAAATAGTAAACGTTGAATACGACTAAATTTTATCGCGTGAATTGAGAGATTTTTATTACACATTTTTTATAAGACCGATAGAAAAAATTTTAAAAATGAAATATTTGTAGGAGCTTGCGATTACGTTATGACTGCTAGATTTACAACAATAATTGAACAGTGAAATATTATTTCGAATCTAATTGGATTTGTCCCAGTGCGTCGCTGTGCTGCAAATTTATTTCCAGCGCGACATTTCCATTATGGCTGCAATGCAAAAACTTAGTTTCCGTTGACAAAGAACGTCAGAAGACAAAGCAAGAAAATGTTCCCACGTCGCTCTACATCGCGCTCCGTCAGCCAGTGCCTCGGGAACGGAGTAATGAGTCGCTAAAGTGGAACTGGGTATCGCGACGAACAAAAGGGGGCTCCTACCTACACATGTATTCGTTGTTCCCTCGCTTTTATTAAACTACCCCTCCGAACTCTCCTTACTACTATAAAAATATTACTTTTATCAAAGATTGCTTAGTTTGTATCCTAAGGAGAGACGGAGATTAACTAAACGTTCTGACGGTAAACAATAAGGTGATAGTGAATAATGTTAACATAGCCAGAAAACACAACATTATATAAATATAAGATGAAGGAGACCAAATAGGTACCAACGCAGGAATAATTGGTCACTAAACAGAAATGTGTTACAGCGTCAATGTGCAAGGGTATGATGATAAAGATAGCGTAATAAATAACAGCTTAAAACAAATAATCTTTTAAGACACTAAGAATGAGGGCAAAACCTTTCCTTGATGATTTTTGATAATGAAGAGGAAGAGAATTTCTTCAAAATTCAATTTGTGACAACGGAAAAGGAAGACCAGTCGTGAAAATATTAGAAAGTTCAGCATTAAGAGGACTCTTCATCAACACTTATATGCAAAATTTACTGTGTTTGATCTTAGAGAGTGTTCTTGCCAGTGAAAAGCCATTTCATAATTCTATTACCACACTGCCAATATCTATTTAGCTAAAATTGGTAATATGTATATGTTGCCGGAGACCTCCTATGCTACTATTTCTACCGCCAAACAGCTGTTTGCAAATACTACTGTTATCCGGTTTCAAAGGTGCTAGTTAGCGAAGTTACTAGCATACGAATACTAACATCTTATGTTTTAGGTCGACGCGCACAATTTTATACAGTTTATGTCAACCTAGATAACACCACTTTGTTATGGGCCAGCAAAAAATCAACAAAAGCATCTTAACTGGAGATATCAAGTTACCTACTCCTGCTTAATATTTTTTTGTCTTATAGTTTCCCGAAAAAGAAAAATTTTATTACAATAAAACTTCCCTTTTTTATTATATCCTTTTTTTGACTAGTTCGATTACAATATTTCTTTTCGTGAACGCAAATAGATTGCAAAATATAAGAATAATACAATCGTAAATTGCAAAAATAATACAATTCTATCAACAATCATAGGGATAGCGAAAACAAAGAAATCAAGGAAAGTGTTGCCTTGGTAAGAACACTATTTTAGTATTAATAAAATTGCGTTATTCCATAATGTCAACCCTTTTTTACCGAATTTTCCTGAAGTTACGAAAACAAACACAAAATTGAATAAATTAAAACTTTCTGACCTGAAAAAAAATATGGAAATATTAAAAGCATACTGAAGTATAAATTATTGGTACCAATAAGGTAAAAAGTGAAAATGAAATAAGTGCATTAAAAATAGGTGCTAACTTTATTTTCATTGTTGTATTGGAAGGGATAGTACATTAAAAAAACCAATGTAGTAACCCTAGAGGGTGGAGGGGAAAGAAAACGTGAAAGTGAGGTGGGTGTCTCGAGATGAGGCGGGGCGCCGCGTGGCGGGGCCTCTACATCGATCGCCCGAGGCCCACCGTCAGCTGTTGCTGACCCAATCACCATCCGGACTTTCAGTTTTTCATCTCTTGACCCGTGCCTAACCAAATTGATTACTGTAACTTTGTTACTAAGACCCGTATTCCGTGTCAAAAGACCCTAAAAAGAAAAGAAGCTAATATTCGAGTTATGTTAAAATTCATAAAATAATACTAAATTTTTAAATAACGTATTAAATTGTTATAAAATGTATTATGGCTAAATAAATATAAGATTCATCAGATAATGTGATTAATATTTTATTCGTTTTACCTTTGTCTGCTCAATCACAACAATTTACGCAGGTATGTAAATTTCCAAGCGCAAAAGAGCACATGAAAAAAAAATCAAATAATACTTAAACTTGAAAATGAACAACGCGATTAAATATAAACGTATTTTTAATGTTGTAAAATAACCCTTTCATACGAATTAAGTTAAATTTGTTTTACCACAAATACGTTAAAAATTAATCATTCCGTTGAACGAAAGTAAAATGAACATGTGGTGTCTATGAAAGTCATTGTAGAGAACGGAATAAATATCGAGATATTTATTAATTGGAATTTAAAGTAGGTTAGATAAAGTAAAAGCTATATTAAAAGAAAACACTGAGAGTATCCATGGTCGTATAAAACGAAAAATAAAGTCTGATGAAAATAAATAAAAATTCTTGTCGCAATCTTGAATGAACTTAGTTTACACAAACACAAACCTTGTTGTTTATGTTTGTTGAATGTATACAGTATACGATTGTTTGATCAGTTACTTGTGGTAGTAGCATTTAATTATAACTTATGAAACAATATTAACTGCAATCTTGAAATATAAATTTTGGTATCAATTGTAAACAAATATGTACTCAATTATTCACTGCAATATCTCTAATTGGAGCAGTTAGAAACTTTAATTTTGAACGAGCAGTATACGCTGAAACAAAAAGTTCAAAAGATTTAAGGATTTATTATGAATATATACGTATTCTGGTGGTAGGTCTCTGTTGCCGGAACCCGTCCAGGTAGATACCACCGCAGTGCCAATTTCTGCCGCCAAATAGTAATGTGCAAACTTTACTGTGTTCCGGGTTGATAGGCGTTGTAGCTAGTGAAATTACTGGGGTAAAGAGACATCAACATATGTCTTATCCAATACATATATATTATTCAAATAAGCGCCACATTGTTATGGGTTGGCGTATCACTTAACATCAGTTGAACGTCTTGCTATTCTCGTCGCTTGCTTAAAGTAAAAATGTAAGTAATGCAACCTGTGCAATTTGGTTAGCTGGCATATCGTCGTTGTCAGTTGCGAACTGCGGCGGCGGCGGCAGCACCGGCGGAGGCTGAGAGCGGAGCCCGCCCGCGGCCGGCCCCGCGCGCCCCTGCATGCGCCCGCCGCCGCCTGCTACGGAGGCACCCTACACCACCGTAAACACCACCACACCACTCTACGCTACCCGTACACCACGTTGTACAGCGCTACCACTCACTTTCGATACACACCCCGCTAGGTCAAAAATTATTTCACCCACGCGTTGCAAAGCGCAGCGATAACTTGCACAACTACCGATAACTCACTAACACTTTTCAATACACCTTTACACCAGTTTTAATTACAAGTAATTATGAAATTTCGAGCTACAATCAAAGCACACAAAATAAAAATAAAAACAGTAGGTAATAAGACATGGGTGCGTGCAGTTAAACCTCTGAATTACAAGAATTGACTAACTAAACCATCGGCGCGGCAAATGTCTCTTCCACCTATCAATTTTTTGATACTGCAAAATTGTAATAAGATTGCAACATTAAAAAATTATAATTTTTGTTGATACTCAAAATTCATATATATTTAAAGATTAATTCTAAATATTAACTATTCTGAAAACATAATTTTTGTAATTCGACACAAAAGCGAAAAAAACTTTTTTCACAGTCGGCCTATATGTTAACACTACCTTCCGCATATTTAAGTTTCCGTTCGTTCGCGGTATCGCGGCATCGCAGATAATAATACTCTTTAAAGAATCTTTCAGAGAAAGGACCAATAAGAGTTTTCTGATCTGGAGGAAGCACATATAGACGTTCTTCGAGTGACAGTGTAATTCTTAAGTCCCGCACGATAGAGTGACTCGTGTTGCCCTACAGCGAATTATTCGAAATCTTATGGACCTGTAATTTGTAAAGTTTTAATAATTCGTTTATCTGCCATAGCGACAGGCGGCGATGTTTAATAAACCTAACCTTATGAATAAATGTAAGCCTACACAAAAAATGTGAAATATTACACATATATCTTTATCTATATTAAAATAAGAAAAAAGCTTTGCATTCACGTTTGCCACCGACAAGCGATAAATTTGAATATATATGAAACATGGCTATATTTTGTTTATGTCACATTACCCCACAAACTTCACTAGCTACAGCACTCTTTAAACTTGAAGTCAATAACGTTTGTACACTGCTAATTAGCAGTAAAAATAGCAGCTGAGGTAATACTGTTTCCGGTAGTTAAATCTTTGTGGGCACTGGTGGCGTAGCAATACAAATATTACATGGCGTCTTTTGAAAATATATAATTGTTCTCTTTACGTACTCTTTAAAATACTACTTCAAAAACTACAAAAACTATTTTTAAAATCCAAAACTGCGGTCGTTCTTATCTGTCGTCTCATCGACTGACGAGAAAAGAGACTTAATGGACCCTCATGGAAGCCATAAACCATATTAAAAAAAATAAGTAAAGAGTATACAAATATCACTATGCAGCCGATCATTAGTGTGGACGTTTCATATAATTCGGTACGCATACCAAGCAAAGATACGGAACACAAACTACCCGCGCATGTTGCTTTCCACAAATTAGGTCAAAGCGACAAGAGAGCGATACAGTAATGGTAGGGAAAACTGGCGCTGAACGAGGTCACCCGCTGCCGTCTCACACACGAATAGAGCTGAACAAAAATTAGGTGCCCTATACAGTACCACAATGCGTGGAGCTCAATGCAATGCTCTCGTTGGAAAAAATCAGCAGGAGTATAATCATCTTCATAGTGTACAAAACGAAAAATTTCTCCAAAACTCAATAACCTCACGGCACTTACTCTTAACGTGAAATATGATACGTTGATTTAATTTTATTTAGTGACTACTAAGCAAAGATAAATTAAGAAATGAGAAGTGGACTTCATGAACAGCTCGTACGAGAGAAAGAATATTTTTTAAAGAAATCATGTAAATATATATATACGTAAATAATAATGTATTCTACAAAAATGACCAAAAGAAATAACAGGAGGATCTTTACTTTGTTTTTTTTTTCTATAATCTCGTCATAATACAAATATTTATCAGATTTACTTTTAAGTGGTAATGTTTATAAAAACATTTATGTATTTATTTTTCAGTCAATTTAAAATATCTAAGGATCATAGCACTGAGCTAAAGCTTCTTCGAATTTGTTTTCTCTTAAGTACGTTTACGAGCCTTTTTTCATCCGCATGGGGTTATTACAATTATTATTAATCTTATACATTTATTGGCAATGTGTATTAAAAGAATGCAGTTTTAATAAAAATAAATTTAAGTTATGTAAATAATTTATATAATAAAAAACTACGCAATAAATTTTTTGGGAGTCAATTATTCTTAAAGATTTATCATATGTAAAGGTTCAAAATGACCAAATCTCCGAAATGAATGACAGTTTTAACTTATTACTTCGTAAAAATAAAAAGTTTATAGGAGATAATTTAAAGCCAGAAAAGATCTAATTGTCTTCTCTCATCGTGTCAATTAAAAATGATCCTACTAACCTCATAATTTTTTTATTTTTATGCGAAATTAAACCGGGTTATATATATAATTTACTACAACAATATTTAAATTTATAAATGCGATTAAAAAAAATGTTAAGCCGCAGTTAAGTTCATACTAAAACATAAAGTGTATTACTAATACTTAAAGTTTACACACGTAATCTATGAAAAGTACTATATTCAGGCGTAGTGAAAGAAAAACTTTTAGATAAAACAATGAAAGGTGTACTCGTTTGTACCCAACAGAAACCGTATGCAGGAGGCAATGTGTAATCCAATAATAGAATGAGTAAATTATTATTATTCGTAAGCCATAGATATCCTATCTTGTAACACCGTTGGTATTTATTTACAATTATCCTAGGACGCATTAATGTTCAATATCTAATGTAAATATTTACTTTTAATCATACAATGTAACACAATGTTATTATAGTAAGGTTACTAATAGAATTTTGGGCGCTTAAATGAAATAAACGGAGAAAAATCAGAACGCAACCATCTTAATGATTGAAAACTGAAAATTGTATTATGACTTAAAATATCAGAGACTGGTGTATATCAATGTATTCAATTTATATATGCGGCCTAAATTAAATTAATATTTTCATTATATCACAATCCGTGGTATAAAGTATGAAATCATATAACGTTTTCGAACGTCATGAGTGAAAGTTAAAGGAATAAAGGCCAGCAAAAAATCAAGCCGAACGTTTCGTCATTTTCGAGTATTGCGCATTAGGTCGCGCTGTTTTTATGACTTTGAAACAAAATCACCTCTTACTGATGCAATTTTTGAAACATCATATGTATCGGTACGCGATTTTTTTTCATAAAAGGAAATTAAGCGGGATAGAAGTTAGGATGGGTGTGCTGACGCGGTCAAAGGGTGGAAGCTGTGCTCGAACAGGAGAGCGGGCGGCGCGGCGCCTGGCGCGAGACTGCCGCCCGGACGCCGCCCGCCCTCCGCCGCACCGCGCCTCCGCCTTCCGATCGCTAACAAAACGCAGATTGCGAGCTATGAGTTTATTAGCCGGTTCTGCGAGCGCCCTACACAAACAACTTAGCATTCAAACACGTGAAACATCTATATCTTGCTCTGATTCCAATTTACACCTGTGTTATCTGAAGACGCGCCTGTGGGGTGCGACGGGACGGGCGCCGTGGTTGCGGCAAACAGCACCCGCTCCACCCACGGAATCGCCGAACGCTCTCATATCCCAATGGCAGCCTACACCATTTTCTTTGCGGCCGCGCACCGAATGTTGCCATCATCCTATCTCCAGGTTTAGGTGTATCAAACACAATCTTAGGACTATCTACACTTTCGGAGTTAGATTTAATACGACACTTTGCCCCCGATATCGCCCTCTTAATCCCCTTTAAGGCCTTATGAGCCGCATTTTCTTCTTCTTTTATTTCAAACCCTTCATCTGGTGCAACGATTTTAAGTCGTCCCGGTGGGGAACTTTCAATTGGCTCTTGATGATGCTTTTTAATAATAAGCTTTAATTTGTCCAACATAGTTGGAGCTGGATCAGTATTCGTTCCAACGGTGCACAAACGAGGTCTATATTCATATTCATTTTCAACTGTAGTCGGGAGATATGGTTGCTCATGGAGCGAAGTTGCACGACGAGGTTCACGTTCTTCTTGCAAATAAGCAACGTGTAAAGTGCTGATGCTCATCGGGTGATTTGGTGGAGGCCAGAGTTCCCTTGTGGGAGCAACAGGCGAAGGCCTTTCACCCAGCATACGACGCGCTAGCTCCCCTGGCTGCCATAGGCAGCTAGCAGATAGGTTTCCGTGCGTTTGCATTACGAGCCTAGTGATCACTGACAATACGCGAACTCGTTTGCTAATCCAATACTGAGCTTAGTGCACTTGTCAGTTTTCACAAGAGATAATAAAATTTACTCGTATATGGAATTTCATAATTGGATAAATAATAGTAGTTCTGAGACTTTATTATTAGCAATAATGATTTCACTTTCAAATTATGTTACTGATATAGATTTACAATGGTGATTTGATATGAATGCAATGCCCAGGTATGTGACGTAATTACCAAAAATTAAACTAACCTTTAATGGACGAGTTATTGTCACTGTCTCTATCATAGTAGTTGAAGCCATTGCATCAGACAATCCCATTCCTGAAAACATAAATTATTTTTCAAAATTGTAATAGTATGTTTTAGCTTAATTTTATATATATCTCTAGTGACTTCAATGTGTAACTGTAGCCCCAAAAAAATAACAGCTTACAACTAGTATTCTATATCTTAAGAAAATATAATATGAAGTAAAAAAACGCCTGTACATTACATGCATGTAATATACATAAATACATAGAAATATAATATACGCATTTATATAAATATAAACAAATGTTATGATGAGCCAAGCAGTCTTTTACTATGTGAGATAAAGTTAGAGTAGAGCATAAATATATATATATATACTATAAGCC
>DWGN01000315.1:0-10323 GCA_018247655.1 Euryades corethrus
GGTTTGTACATTATATCATTTTGAAATAATTTTTTAAAAAACTTGCACATAGTTAATGGTTTTTACATAACTTGTAATAGTTAAAGTTTTTGTATGCAACAAACATTTGATAAGCACTAGTATTTTGTAATAAATTTGATTCTAAAGATATTTGAAAATTTTGTACAGTGTTTCATATAAGAATAATTATTTGCTATAGGTATTTTGTTGTATTTCGTAATGGCTCACAAGATGAAAGACTAGACAAAAAGACACGACTTCATCTTCTTGAGTTAATTGAGTTACGAGCTAAACACTGGCAAGGATCTGATTACATGAGTCAATATTATAGACACCGTGGCACACATGCAGAGGTATGTTAACATTATGGTAATTCATAAACAGCTCCATCCTGATGTATATTTTTAAATCTAGTTTTATTGTTTAGCCACTATTAGTTCCAACAATGGAAGGGTCAGGGTCAGGTGGCTCAGTGTCTCCAACGCTGGCTGCGCCTGCTGAGCCGCCGACATTACTTGGCCCGGGAGAGGTTATTAAACCATCTGGAAAATTTCCTAAGCCAACCAAAATACCTGGCAAAAACTATTCTAAAGATGAAGTCGTCATAAGAAATGCTGATTCTGGAAAAGGTAATTTTGAGAAAAGTCAATTTCTTTTTTACATAGATTATTGATGATTAATGAGCTTATATTATGTATCTATGCATGTATTAGAAAAATGTCAGTAGAAAAGTATGAAAGTGGCATGAATAGGTTCAATTTTCTTATCTACTTGTGTTATTATAATAATGTTGTGTAGATATGTTATGCATGTAACTAGACTTTGTTTTATTTGGGAAGATAAACCTTATTATTTTTATACTTTGACTTGTTAAAATTACTTTATGTAATTATGGGGTTTTCATGTATAAATATTTTTTATGTGCATTATAGTTTTTTCAAATAGCATATGATCATATTTATAGCAGGAAAACAAGCAAGTACTGTAAGTTGAACTAGTGTTGTGGTGTTGCAGTGATGGGTATCAAGGGCAGGCGGGTGCACATGATCGAGGAGATAAGTGATACAATTATATCATTTCAGCGAGGTATGAATGCACGGTGCCGACCGAACAAGCAGTGCTTTCGCATGGTGTGGTGGATCCTGTCTAAACTTGCATACTCTAAATAACGCTTTTTACACAATTTTTTAATACTGATCTTATCTTGATATCTCATACCTGATATATGTTTCTAACTTTTGTTATATATGAGCATAAATGCATTCTAATATTTTTACAGCTAAAACATTTTTAATACTACGTCTTTTTAAAATTTGGGATATAACACAAATTATGTGATTTTATTAAACACAGTGCCCTCCCTTTAATCACGTTAAGCTTTCAGCTTTCACATATTAACAAAAACTTCTTATGTGTGAATGTTTTTACTATAATAATTAAAAGTATGCTTGTTAATTTCAGTGAGTCCTGGTGCCAAGGAGAGACTTGTGCAAATTACAGGTCCTAATGAAGAAAATGTTAAGTGAGTGATATATATTACTCTTTTAACTACATTATGCCAGAAGATTTGAAAGTCACATTGTCGTTCCCCAATTTGAAGCATAAATATTTTTTTACATATACTACAATATTAAATCTTATCATTAATAAAAAAATAAAAGTTAGATAGCTGTCCATATTACCCTCTCGTTTTTATCAAACTTTTGTTTCTGGCGGTTATAAGGTTTTGCTTACTTTGGGAAACATAAACCTAGTTTATGATTTACAGTTCCTTTTTTGACAATAAATATATATTAAAAATGTAAATAAAAAACTATGGGAAAAATGTGCATATTTATTTATAAAGTGAAATATGTGTAAATATTAGTCACGCGAAACATCTGATTGGTGATACGATTCGGCGCAACGCATCTCCGGTGAGGCTCGAGGGCGTGCTGGACGGCGCATTGGCTGGATCCCGCGCTTCGCTTGACTCCAACGGCTCTGATGACGGCCAACGCCCTGCGCAGCGTGAGGTAGCAAAAGCATGTATTATTATTATATTTACTAATATCAACATGCTAAGGACATTCTTTTCAATAAGTAAAGCAGGGACAGTAGTGTTCTTACGTCATGTGCTTGAAGTAAGCTTTACTCCATTATTTTGTTTTTTATTTTAGAAATCTCCGCACAACAACACTCGCGCTCTGCTCCATAGCTTCTCCACGAACGACGCCGCGCTTGGAGAGTATAAACACACCGTGACATTTGGTCAACATTCCATTAAAATCACGGGCAACAATTTGGATCTTGTTAAAGTAAGACTTATTAGTTGTTTATATCCCCTATTATCAAGATTTGCCGAATAATTTTTTATTTATTAGATTGAATTCTGCGAAATGTAATAGACGACCGAAATTTGTAGTTCTTGTGAGTTTATATTTTGTGCACGTACTTTCGCTATAGTTAACTTTGTCGCTTAACATTATAGAAAATTGAATGTTAACCTATTACAGTTCATAATGTAGTAGTTGCTTTTAATATTCCTATGCATAAAAGAGTAACTCACTAGATTGAGCTATGAGTTAAAATAGCTCAAGCGCGAGTAACGTTTAGTCAAGTTTATTTAATGCAGCGACAGAGTACGCTAGACGTTCACCTGGTGAGGATACACGCCGCACTATAACAACTTACACCTAATTAGGATGATGTTTACGACATTGCAATCTGCTTCGAAAGAAAATATTAATAATTACCCCTACATAATATGTTCAGCAATTAACATAACTAGGGTCAAATTATGGTAATTGGCGAATCTTGTAAGTGATTTTTTTAATCAATAACAAAAATACATCGCGTTGTCTTTATGGCCGCGTGTCAGACGGCGAAGCTGGTGCTCGACGAGTACTTCGAGAGCGCGGGCGCGCTGGAGGCGTTGGGTGCCGGCTCGGGCGACTTCTTCACGCTGTCGCAGCGGCCAGGTGCGGCGCTGTTGCTGCGCGAAGACGTGCTCAACGGCGACGATGATGTATTTGCGCCCGCACAAGGGCACTCCGCCGACGACCCGCAAGGTAAAACACACGAGGCCACATAAAGAACAGATACGACCACGCGCTTAAACGTATAATTGTTAAATACTTATCACTCGCAGTAGGTCTTTGTAGTCTACCGTTACGTAGGCACCATCACAGCGCCTCTTTCGATCGCCAAACTTTACTGTATTCAGGTTTGAAATACGCTGTGGCCAATGAAATTACTATATTAAGAAGACAAACGTTTTAATGGAATAAGGACAATGGCCAAATTTTTCATCCTAACTACCACTATATTGTTATAAGCTAGCATATCACTTTTAATTAAAAAAGTAAAATAAATTCGAAGGGTATATACAACAATTGGTAGGTAATATAGTAGGTAGTATAGGGTGTATACAACAAATGGGACAACAAGACTACAAAAAACAGTTTTCTGGTCTAAAGTTTTTTAATGGATGGTTATAATATTAAGAGAAATCAATTCTGTTTACATGTTTCCCGTTATTATTATGTTATATTAAGTTTATAAATTATTGGCATGAATATTTTTGAGTTCGAAAATTTTTGACATAGGAAACTCTAATGTAAAACAAATGTTTGCCTTTCTGGTATAATAGCATGAGCGTAGTAGAGAAGCCAATGGCCTAATATTTTTAGCAGATAGCATGATGGTGTGAAGACGGATAATGGGTTTGCGGTTTAATTTATTATATAGATGAGGTAGGACTGACTGAAGCATGTAGCTTATAGATCATACAAACCGACTGTTGTTTGGATATATTTTCTTTAGTAACATCATTAATCTTAAAATATTGCGAGTATACTTTATAAGAAATAAATTCTGTATTTATCAACATTTTATGTGTGTATTAGTATCTGTTATATGTATTAATTTATTTGATATTCATTGTCATTTCGATACACGGCTGGGACTGGGTGTTTTCGAAATTATTTTTATTAAACATCTTCATTGTTTAAAAACTATGGGTTTATTAATCATTATCACCCGCCTGTTAACTATGGTAACCCAATTTCTATACCATCTCAAGTAACTACCTGGACGTCGCCATTTACACTAAATAAAATTACATATTAGAAGAACTACTAAAGGACGTATAAAATATTGTTTTCGTTGTTTACATAAATTAAAAAAAATAGCATCAATAACTTATGAATCGGTTTTTCAGTTAATTTGTTTTTATATTTAATTTATCATTATGTAACTTTGGTCTGGGAATAGCAATAACTAACAAAAATAAAACGTTTCCAAAATTTGCTTAAAGAATATCTTCATGTCATTCTTCTATCAACAACGGGCAATCAATTATGTTATGACTGGGCAATGTGTGGGCGTCTATACAATGCTGTCCTCATGTTTGAATGTCAGCAGTGCCAATTGCGCCGCCAAACAGTGGAAAAGATTAACATGTTCCAGTTTGAAAGGTGCTTGCTATAGCTATTAAATTACTGGGGTAACGGGACTTAGATCTTAGGCGAAAAGGGGACGAGCAAAATGGTCTATAATTCTAACTGGTGCCACAGGGCAAGCGCATATCCTCTTTTCATTGCTTTGTCAAATAAATAAAAAGTTGACGCAATTTTCACAATATGAAGATTGAAAAACCAATGATTTGCCAAAAATAAAAATTGAGGAAAATTGCTAACAGCTATCACAAATAGATCATCACACGTTTGGTGTGGCGGAACAAATGACGTAAGTGAGGAATAGCTTCAGGTAGTTACTTGTGTATAGAGATTAGGTGGTATGACACGGCCGTGGTATCGTTTGGTGGTGTGAGGTGACCGGTGTGGTGAGTGTGACGCGGCGACGTGCGTTGTGTGCGCAGTGTCGGGGTCGGGGGCGGGCGCGGGGGAGGGAGACGCGGCACCGCGCCGCCCGCGCTTTTCGCGCGCCACCAGCACTGACAAGGGCCAAGGTAAGGAAACGCGCGACACCAGCCGCTCCATTGCAGTTTGGACATTTCTCGACTATTTGTCTGGTGTAACGGATCAAGTAGTAGTACAATGAAAATTAGTTTGACAATTTGAATGCCGCTCTCGCCTTAAGACGGGCAATGAGGGAAAGCGCGCGACGTCCGTCTCGCCTTGAGGTGGGCACGCGGCGTTGCGAGTTTTTTAAATTAAGTTTTTTTTTCATAAATATTAATACCACTTATTTTTGAATATTTTGTCAAAAAAACAGAAGAAAAGACAATAAATCTTGAACGGCTCCCAACCAGCGGAGCCCCTCATCGGTCGGCAGTCAAACTGTTAAAGAAACCTATATATATTATCATTTTATTTATATTTATTTATCAGTAGGGTCAAAAGAATGTTTGAAGCCAGTTGATATTCCACCATTATGAACCAGTACACGAGTAATAATTTAACAGTGTTATTATAAACTAGGTGGCCCGCTGCTTAATAACGTATTAAACTATAATGTACAAACTTATACATCGTGCTGCCAAAGGTTATAATTTCTAAATAAAAGTGTATTATTGATTTCATACTGTACATGGTAATAATGACATTTTATTATGTACTAACACGTGATTGATGGGTAATTTTTGTATATTTTTTAACATCACACATCCACTGAGTTTCTGGGCAATTATTTTTCATATTAAACTTTCAGAAAGCAAGTTTTAAATTGTCTAATTCGATTATAAGAATTAGTTATTATGAAATTATTACAATTTTAAAAAGAAATTTTCAATTTTAATTTTTATACTTCAAACATTTAATTGTAACTATTTTATAGTAAATTATTTTTAAGTCACCAATAAAAAGCCACAGCTGTGCTTATTCCTTAGTATTGCATTAACATTTATTCTTCACTCATTTTCACCATCTTAGATTTATAAATTACGTACACTACGTAAAGAAAACCCGTTATACGGACAAAATAATTTAGTGCAAACGCTACGATTGGATTTTCTCAAAAAATTTTAAAAATTGACGGCATTAATAGGCAAAGAAATCTCTACTACTATCTTTGCTACTTCAAGATTTGATACAACACGGACAGATCTAGTAGCACTGGGTGTAATGCACCTGATATTCTCAAATTTCATTAGTATGCAAAAGTCAGTCAACATTTTAAGGCTTGCTGCTTGTAAATCTGCATGACTCTAACGGCATTTTATGAATAGCAGTAAATGAAGCCGTTTATCAAGAAATTTACATTATAGCCTTCAGTTTCTTTATGCGATGGGGCTTGGCGTTGCTGAAGCATGTAAATTATTTCTTACCTTAACTGTGTTTTTACTACCGATTTAAAGGAACTTAACTAACTTTCTATTTGCATGTGTGGTATAAGGTTTGCTTGAATTTTACTTAAGTATTTTCTATACACATATTTTATGTTTTGGTTTTGACCACAGTTTAAGTTTAGTTTTTGTAATCTTCTTGTTAGGCTTAAATTCTTGAATATTAGGCTAGTGATCTATGTAAAAAAAGTTAATTCAATTGTTAAAGAATTTTATGCCATCATAAACCTCTTGTTGTCTGTGATGTCTGCACTTTTGCTATTATATAATGCACGGATATTATGGCTAATATTTTGAGATTCGTTATCAAAATTTGATGTTAACTAAGAGGAACAGTAATTGTTACTAAGGATGTCTGCTAACTTAATATAAAGTTGACTAGTTGAGGCTAGGTAAATGTAGGAGATGGCGTCCCTGGCGTAGTTTTAAATATAGTAAGTTGCGCAGCGCAGTACAGTACAGTGTGCGCGTACCGGCAGGTGCGGCCGGCGCGCGCCAGACGTACACGTACGAGACGCTGGTGCAGTACGCGGACTCGCCGCTGAGCAAGCTGCCGCCGGCCGGGCTGGCTGGCTTCCCGCCGGAGCTGGCGCGCAAGGTAACACCGCGCCGCGAGCCCCGGCCCCCGCACGCGCCCGTCTCGCAGCGGCTGCTCGCACCCTTCCGCGTCTGGCCCCCCCTACACCATCCCAACTACCTCGCCGCGCTGCTCTGCCGCAATTTCTACTGACCACCGCCGCCTGACGCATCACTAACAATCACATATTCTCATATGCTTTGATTTTTACCTAGTTCTTCTGAGCCGATCAGCGGCTCTCATGCGACAGACTAGAGGTGTGATGGTTTGATTTCCAACGCCTAATTATTGTAGGAGTACCTTTGCGTTGCTGTAATCAGCTCAACAGTAAAACGTTTATAGCGCATTAATTTCGGATCTTTGCGGGAACCCTTTCCTTCCTCAGCATCGCAGCGAGACGCCGGTGGACGTTCGGAGTGTTGCTGAACAACTGTAGAGCTTCGCTGTGATCTTCTCTTTCTCCGCCCGTATCTTACGATGAGACCGGCAGACCCGAGAGTGTTTCTGAAATTATGGCGCAAATTATTGTTGGTTTTTTGTTACTACCTCTGTTTTCTGGTTTATGGAACGTTACTGTGAATAACTTTCACATTAACTAACACATTCGAATCTGCTTGTCGCATGCGCACGTTATAATTATCTCAATGTTGCTTTTGCACCCTGTAAAAAATGCGTTGGCTTAAACAAATGTTATATTAAAATAAGCAATGTTTGTTATTAACTTGTAATGTTTAATGTTTGTAGTAAAATTATTTTAAGCACCCTCCCAGGCCATATACCTCCGGAACTACTGTCTAAGCTTCTCATATGATAAGGGTACCTGACTTCGTTATTTTAAGATTGACGAACATTGAGTTTATAAGACTGAATACTTAGTTTTAAATAGATCTCAATAATGCACTGTGGAAACTGGGAGTTGGTGCTTTTAAGACGTGATAATTAAATGTGATAGAAGTAAACCAGTAAATTTGTTTATATCTGATGAGACTGGAAAATTTGATAGTTTATTTTACATATATGTTTTACTGTGTGGAAATTTTTTGTTGTTATATATACTTTGTGAACAGAATTTGTTTACACTATGTTCCTACATTTTGTCGTTGTTTGTTCATGCTGCTTGGATAGAGCGGTTATTCACGGGAGGTCCGCCATAGGTAGGACTCGTACTTGGCGGAGAGAAAAAGTATCCGATGGATAATAACTGGCGAGGTGTTTCGTGTAGTTGATTTATTTGAGCTGTTAAATTCTAGTGTTAGTTTACTATTGTCAATTGTTCTTTATAATAAATCTTTAAAAGCTATGCTGTTTTTGCTTGTTCTGTTCACTGCTTTCCTACTAACAGGTTCAAGGTGCTTGTGTGTGTTCGCTTTAAATTTTGTGTTATGTTTTGCCCCCATGGCATGCATGTGAAACGGTTTCACTCATGTGCAATACTAATAATGTGAAAACTAATAATTTCGAAATGTAAAAAAATGTATTCTTGCCACAACGAATAGCTTATTCATTCCTCGTGCTTCTTCTGTATGTTATCAAAACTATTTTATTTTATTCTTTTTGTACACAATATGACATAACATGGTAAATATAATATTTAAAGTACAAAGGCGAGCTTAACTCTTATAGAGTTCTCTTCCAGCAGACCTTAGAGTGGAGAGATTTGGAATGTATAAGCGGGCAAAACATATGTACACAGATTATACAAAAAATAAACTAAGTAATAAAAGTGTAATATATAATAATACCATAAATATATATAAATTAGATAAATGTAAATAGATATTTTACGGTAGGTAAATATTTTTTTATATTATGAAATTTTTTCAGTAAGTTGTTAAAAATTAAATGGTTTTAAAATGTTCGTTTACAAACGATTGCTATTCTCTTCAAGCGGTTATTGGATATTGATTACTACTGCATTGTAAGATTTTGGTATTACTTTTTTTCTAATCATTATCATTCGTTACAACCTATTAATATTTATTAGCGGATGTAGTAAGCGAAAGGGTTGCAAAAAAGATTTGACCAGTCATAAATGCGGTAAAAGTTAACGTAAATAAGAATAGAATTTCCTAACATTTCTTTCGTGCATACAGTGTCTAAAGATATGTATATATACTTCCAAGCCTATTTATTGTTTGCCTAGCTTCTAACGAAGGTACCTGTGGAGGAACTATTAGTTGATTTTGTAATAATGAATGAGCCTGGTGTCTACAGAGTTGCCTGGAGTTCGACAGTGAGAGTTACTTGAAGAAGGTGCGCGCTGCGGTCGCCACAACCGTCGCAGCATTGGACGCACCAGAATCTCCAGAGCCGGAGTAAATACACCAGTAGTTGGATCCGCCCAAATGTATACGACACAACACTACATCACTAACGCATTTGTTTTAGCACAAAACGATTATCAACAATTTGCAATTTAATCAAAATATTAACAATGTTCAAAAGAAGTCCGTCTCTTGACGAATAAATTAATGGAGTCTTAATTTCTTGAAACAGGTCATGGTTGTAGGTTTTTTTACTTGTAAAATATTTCAGTTTTGTATGATGAAGAATTTCATGTTGTTAATTATGTCTACTGCTTTGTCTACTTTACAACGTAATCAAAGATGAAGACGCTGTTGATAGTCGTTTGATGCTTTTTAGTTAATTTGCAAAAGATATGCACCATGCGCACATATTCACGAACTTGTGTATACACAAGCGATAAAACGGGCGGGACCCAAAATATAAAATGGCTTAAAGCTATAGGTACATTATTTTGACCATTTAAAAGGTTGATGGAGCATGCAATTTTTAGTCTTAAAGCATTTTATCTTTTTATTAATTTCTTTCTTAAAGGGGATTATAATGCTGTATCGTATATAGACGAAATGTTTAGGCAGCCGTACATAGTTCGATTATCTATTTGCTTTATTTAAAACTAAAAATTATCTAACTAAAAGTATTAGCTCACCAAAACATTTTTTTTATTATTTTTGGTGCCTTGTTTAGGGAACATTACTTTTGTAGGTTTATATGCGGAAACTTGATAAATGTGATATTTAAATATGACGATTTATTGCGTATATTTCATTATATAGAAAAAAATGTCCGCGATGAATAATTCAAACCACTCTTTTTACTACCTAACAGAGGTAACAAGATTTATTATTTATACACCTAGAGCAACTATTTATTCAGAGATTTTATTAATGTTTTCGCTCATGCTGTAAATGCCCTGGGATGTAAATATTGACTTTTAACGAACGTCATCGAGAGATTCCATTTAATATAAGAAGAATGCATGCATTTCTTTGTATGATTGCGTAATCAAATAAATATATAAATATATTCGTTTATATAGTCTAGTCCTGCCACGTAGGTGACGATTCTCACTACGCTGTAAGCTTTTACATATAAAAGGAAGCTCGGCTGCAAATTTTATGCATACATTATCTAATAATAATTTTCTGTTTATTTT
>DWGN01000316.1:0-10323 GCA_018247655.1 Euryades corethrus
ATTCATACATTATATGAATGATAATTATAAATAATTTGATTCACGTTTATGGAAATATTTTAATATTAAAGTTATTGCTGAATTATGTATTCGTAGAAAAAAGTATATTAATCTAGATATGTGATTTTTTGTTTAATAAAGGCATTAATAAAGGCAATTGTGAGAGCGAAGAGAATTCACTTTAAATACTCCGGCTCTCATATGTCGGCAACTACTACACAAAAATTCTGCAATACTAGTAAATTTGGGATACGAAGGATTGAATTGGAAAAAAATGAGGGAATGCGCAGAAAACGTCCATTGCATTGTGTTTAAACTCCAGCTTATAGCGATAAGTCTGGACAAAGTTCGTAATCGTGGACCATATATGATTTAAATAGTTTTACACTAACTAAAACTATTTAAATAGCACAAGATACTAATCTTGTGCTATTTAAACGTTTTATGGTGGTTATACCTTTTCACGCCCAAGGAGTGAATTCAAAAAAAGTTTACATTTTGTGAAAGTATTATCTTAAAAAGCTGTATTTGATTTTTGTGTTACTCCTAATCTAAACTGATAATAGCAGTATAGAGTGTAAAATTAATAAGAATTGTCATTTTTTATAAAAAAAGTAAATATTTATAGTTGATTTTTCATATAAATTTAATTCTTTTAAAATTGCCGTTATTTATTTCTACTAAATCAATGATAATTTATTTACTGGCAGTATGTAATTGATTGCGTCATTTCTGGTAGGACTTTGAGAATGTTGCGTTCAAAAATAAAGAGTTGTGAAACATTATGCAATTTATATTTATTTTACATTATCGACATTTTAATGGTTGAATAATTTGCTTTAATTATTATATTTGTATTAAAACTACAAATTTATTAGACGTGTTAATAATTTGTAATCTGTAATTAAAAAGCACTTTAAAAAATATTTTGTGTTTTAACAATTATATTAAATATGCGAAAATGTTTAATTAATAATGTTTTACAATTTGCATTTTATATTTTAAAATGCAAAATGTACATGTAAATTTTATATAGAAATGTTTCTTAGTTTATATATAATCTATGCCCAAATTCTACCCCCCATGCAAGCCTCAAACTTCAAGAAAATCAGACATTACAAAATAATATCAATCCTTATGTCAAACTCTCATTAGAAAGCTTTAAATTAACAAATTTTATTTTAAATGAAAAATGTTGTATTGATTGATTACTACTAATTATTTATTATAGAAGAGATATATTAAACATTATGTTTAAAAGTCGTGGTGATAGTAATATTGTTTATAAATGTACGGTTCGTTTATTAGAAGATACGGAGATATTAGAATGTGAATTTCATGTAAGTATCATTTAGAAATATAATGCTTCATACATTTCTTTTAATTAGAATTGGACTATTATGTTTGATGTTCATGTGTCTTTTGTATGTAGTAATTATAACATTTAATAAAGTTTAATGTTAAAATTAGTTAATAATATAAGAAAAAAATTAATACTAAACAAAAGTATCATTCGATTTCAGCCCAGCTACAAAGGAAAATTTCTATTAGAGCATGTATGCCAGCAATTAAACTTGACTGAAACTGACTATTTTGGACTTCGCTATGTCGATTCTGCCGGCCAAAGGGTGAGTTATGTTGTTACTTATGTTTAAGAAATAATTATATTGCAGAGTAATATCAAATTTCTATCGGAACTTTGTTTTATCTATGAGAAATACATGTAACAATTTGTTTTCAGCACTGGCTTCATATGGCTAAGTTGATACTAAAACAAGTAAAAGGTAAAGTAATATTTTTAATAATGAACTATATCATAACATAACTTAATATCAATCATTATCATGAAACAAATACAGATTTTTAAAATATGCTTAAATTGTGAAGTTATAGTATCATAGGATAATTTTTTTATCTGATAAGGGGTAGCAAATGTTGTGCTATATGAGATTATGAAGGAAGATATGAACTTAATGTGGTCATTATTTTCACACTTAATATTTACTAGCTGCAGATTCTAAATTAAAACACAGTAATATTTTTACACCTCTAATGTGTGCTGAAAATAGCTATCTTACTATATTATCTTATTTTTATATCTTATATGCAATGAAAATAAAAATAAATTCCAGATGCCTCACCAATCCTGTTCAGTTTTCGTGTGAAATTCTATCCACCTAATCCATTGCTGCTTAAAGAGGATGTCACCAGGTTTCAAATATATCTGCAGTTGAAAAGGGACCTTTTGCATGGACGTCTATACTGCACCTCTAATGAAGCAGCTATGCTGGGCGCTTTAATTATTCAAAGTATGTAGACAGGAATTAAGGTTTTAACTTTGTTTTACCTTAATTACAATTATTTTACTAATATATTTGCCTTTGCTATTAAAATCAATGGACAATAAATAGAAGCTACAAGAATGTGTAGTTAAATTCCATTTAAAAATATATTTTATCCAAATGAAATATATATGGTAATTTTAAATTACAGTCGAGCTTGGTGATTACGACCCGAACATACATGTCGGCAACTATGTTACGGAGATGCGATTACTGCTCAGACAAACTGACGCGATTGAGGCTAGGATACAGGTTAGGTCACAAGTTTTAAACTAAAACATATTTATTTTGTACTCTATTGTTTATTGTCTAGAATCCCATATTTTTCGATATTTCTCTTATGGTTAAAACCTGTTTCCCATGTTGGTAAAATTAAAAACTGATTCAGGGAGTTACAAGGTCTTAAAGTCAACTTCTATTTAACAAACACGTGTTCATTATTTAAAGCTTTAAGATGGTAAATAAATTGTGCTCAACTTTTACCATCTTGTAAAAGATGGATTTATATTTTAGGACTAAGAATCATAGTTGTACTTTCAAAAGAATCAACAAGTTAATAAGTTTGCACAAGTTGAAAAACTTTAAAATTTTAATGAAATTAGTAAGTACTTGTATTTTATATGTAAATTAATGTAGATAGCTTATATATTTTCAGATACCTTTGAATGTAATTGAAAGTCCCAGGTATCAATTAATTTTGAATCAGAATCTCTTGCCCATAATTATTTAGTTTGAATCTTTTTTGAATGGTTTATTAGGAAAGATTGGCACTGCAATGGATTTACTTTTTCTGTGACAATATAATTTTTTATTAACGTTAAAACTTTATAAATAAGTACATAATAACAGAAAATGCTTTTTATTTTAAACATAAACTTTAAAGAAAGTTGTTAAGGCTTGCAAGTTATTTATATGATTTTATAGGCATTGTTGTTTAACAGCGACTGGTTTCTGTTCTTAATTAACAATCTTAAGTACTATACTCATGCTGTTAAGTAACAACAAGGCCGGAGATAAATATTCAGGCTCTTGAAACTACTATCATTATTTTTGTATGGGGTAATAATAACTATATTGTTTAACCCCATACATACACCAACTACAAAGATCTGCAAGTAAAAAAGAGTGTATGTCATTTATATGAAATAAAAACATTTTCAGGAATTACATAGAGATCCAGTTGAGGGTACACCATGTGGTACAGGAGGTGTTAAAGGTCTATCCACACAGGAAGCTGAGAGGACATTCCTGAAAATTGCTTGCCAACTTGACACTTACGGAGTAGATCCACACCCCGTTAAGGTGAATACACTAATCAATGAATAATTATAAACAATATTAATTTCAAAAGTAGCCCTAATGTAAACTATGCTGTAGTAAAAAATGGTGTGATAAACATGTCTTTTAAATAATATTTTTTTTGTAAAAAGTAGTAATAAACAGTTTACTTAATGTTTCCAATACTCGGTTACCCAGGCTGATCATTTAAACTTTTCCATCACAGGAAGCACATACTCAATTAACAAAACTCATGCTACTTTAACATTTCTAGTTTCATATAATATATATCTTATAATTCAAACCTTTTCATAATTTCTCCATAATTTTTCCTCTTTTTTATAATTTTTTTTTATCTTGGGACCTTTACAGTGTTCTGTATTGGTCGCTTATAAAGTAATGACGAATTTTGAAATTATATTAACTATTTGTAAAAAATTTAACATCAAAATTCTAAAGACAGACTCTAAATAAAAATTAAATGAATAAAATCAAATTGTTTTACAGGATCATAGGGGTAATCAGTTATACCTTGGAATTAATCACGGCGGCATCCTGACCTTCCAGGGTAGTAGGAAGACTCACCACTTTAAGTGGTCAGAGGTTCACAAGATTAACTTTGAGGGACGAATGTTCATTGTTCATCTCAATTACCCAGAAGTAAGTTATATGTTTATTTCATTACCGATTTTATTTCTAAAAGCTAATACTCATGTATGCCACTAGAAATTATGCTTCTATTAGAAAGATCCCATGTCTATCTTACTTCTAACCCTTTGAATTGGAAACATGGAAGTTTAACTCCCTATTCTTGTTTGTGGCTTGGACTGCTGCATCCACATCAAGATGTCACACCAGCTGGGGTTGTGAGCCAGCTCTATACAATTAAATAACAAAAAAAAAAACATAGAGTTTACAAGTCTACTACTCTCATAAAATTCAGATATACTTCTACCTCTTCCCTTCAGTTTTGACTGTATATCAAATATGATGAATCCATATTTTGTATGCCATTAGCTTGTTTGGTTTCTAATACTTTTTAAATAGAGTTATCAGACTTTTTTAAATTAAGCAATGAGACGAGCGAATAACAATGTCGCATTAGTTATGATGGTATGAACAACACCACATTGTGCTCATCGCTTTGAATGCATGAAATGTTGAGTGTCTCTACCGGTAATTTCACCAGCTACAACACCCTCCAAACCGGAATACAATAACGTTGGCATATTAATATTTGGCGGCAGAAATAGGCGCTGTGGTGGTACCTACCTGTAAGGTTTTCGGCAACAGAGACCTACCACCAGAGATTAAATTTGAAAAATTTATTTTTCAGAAAAAGCATACTGTAGGTTTCAAATGTCCGAGCGGCGCCGCGTGCAGACATGTCTGGTGCTGCGCCATTGAACAAATGTTGTTCTTTACGTAAGTTATTTTATTACTGGAATACTTGACAATGACATGTTAATTGATAATAAGGTGGTTGATGTTGAAGCATGATCCTGAATAATCTGGCCTTGATAAGTTGGCAACAAAAACGTAACCATTTTTTATTGCTCAATAGATTTACAATATCATCATAACTAGCCTACAAATTATCTATACTTAATCTTTCCATATTATGAAACCGTAAATCACTGATATAAATCCACTTGATAGCCCCTGCAGCATGGAGATAGGAACTTGAGTGACCTGTGCTATTAAAAAACTGTTCAGCTGTCTCTAAATTATTAATTCATTTCTTCTTTTAGTTTTAAGAGATATACTATTTATTCGATTTCTAGATTGCCTTCATCGTCGGACGCATGCGTGTATTCAGGAGGCGGACTCTTTTCTTGGGGTACAAAATTTAAATATGTGGGAAGAACAGAGCGGGAGATATTAGAGCGGGACGGTCTTCTGGCTCCGCGGGACCATCAGGTAATGCACAATACCACCACAAGCTGGCTGTCTTAAAAGGGGCGATGTTGTAATTTAAATATCACAAAATTTGGATCGCATATTTTCACTTTCGTAATACATATCATATTTGTTCTAATATTTTGATAAGTATAGGTTAGGTAGTATGATTGAGCAGTACGAGCATTGATATAATCTCTATTTAAAATGTATTCAATTGATATTGTAGGAGGAGGGATCAAGTGGTGGTCGCAAGAGGAAAGCATCAAGTGTCCCAGCCACACCTTCAACTCCCATGACAGGAGATTTTGGTATGAATAATTGAAATCACTATACTTTTATTTGAACTGTTTAATCATATAATGTTTCTCTCCCTTGGTATATTAGCCTGTACAGCCTATTGTGATTTTAAGTGAGTTCTCTCATGCTGGGGAATGCTGAAGTAAATTTAGTAAAGTACCAGCATTAAAGTTATTATGTATGATAAATCAAGATATTTTGTATTGTAATTAAACCTCCATACAACCTTTGCCATAAAACAGAATTGTAATTGGATGGTCATCATCATCAGCCTGTATAAGTCCACTCCTAGACATAAGTTTTACCCAATATCCTAAACCAAACGCAGTTATGTGTTAATTTGGAGTTAGTGTGTCCCATGGCTCTATAGACTTGATGCAGTGTCCCTTAAAACTTGGTTGGTTTTACAATTGATTGGAGTAATAATTGGTGGATATGAGGATTGGTGCTACAGTTTTATATAACCATGGTACAACTTCATCATAGTCATCTTATGATAGAACATACAATATATTATAAGCTATTTTATTTTCTTTAATTTAAATTGGTAAAGCCTATTGGATAATTAGGTGTGTCGATCCAATAATTGTAATTTATATACGCAAATTTGTCATTGCAGGTTACAGTAGTCTTCCACGCTCTACGCACAGCGCGCCACTGGAGGAAAGTGGGGTAAACGGCGTGCCGGAGAGCGAGGTATGCGATGGTGGATGTCTGCTCAGCGGCGCCGCCGTGGACATCGCGCTCGCGTGTTGTGACAAGCCTCCAGGTATCGTTAAAAACAATAAGAAGAGGTGGAGCGAAGGGAAAACCTTACTAATATGGTTCTTATTCTGGCAGAGATATTTGACAGTTATAGAATCATGTTATTTCTAGTTTACCTTAAAATTTAGCTTTTCAACCAAGAATACTTTGATAAGACATTCACGGAACAGTATTTACTGTGGTTATATTGCTTTCCGTAATAATAATTTTTGAATTAATGAAAGCTCCATAGCTTGCTTTTTGGTCTCCATGTTTCAATTATTATTATTTTCTCTACAGCAGTGTGTCCTGAGTATGGTGCGAGGGATCCGTTTGAGCACTCTTCGACAGAGTCTGCAGCGACGCACGGAACGCACGCAACTCACGCCACGCACGCGTCCCACGTAACCCACGCAGAGGATTGGACGCGGCCAGCTCTGCAGCCACCACCTCGCCCCTTCAGTTTGTTCCGCGTTTTCGTGCCCTCCTTTTTATTTGTGTGGCTGTCGCTGGCTCTCACAGCCCTCCTGCTCTTCGAAACAGACTGGCCTCCTCTCCGACCTCTTAAACGTAAGCCAGAGATTATCTCCCTCCGCCATCACTACTACGCTCCACTCAAAGAATACTTGAAGAGGAAAGTTGTGGAGCTTTTTTGATTTTTTCATAGGAGTTTTATAACTGCTACAAGTTATTATACAATACTACATATTTATTGTTGATACATAACGTCATAGCATATCTGAATAATTAACTGTTTCAGAAGTTGAAGACAAATTAACGCAAAAAAAGTAACTACCGTATATTTTTTTTTAATTTAGTATCTCATCTTAATGAAACTGTCAATTTCTTTTGATAGATAAATTTTATTAGAAGGTTAAGGTAAACTGCCTTTATGACGGAGTGGTTAAATGATTACCCTTTGAAATTCAGATCCCTGGTCCTTTTGTGGTGCCCTATGTTGAGCTCTATTGTAAAACCATCATATTGTTTAAATTTGCAGCCATAACGGTATCATTTAAAGTTACAGCTGTCAACGTGTGAGGGTCAGAGTATTCTGAGTGAACAGTCTAGAGCAGTGATTCTCAACCTTTTATTTGTTGCCGCATATATTTAACGATTTTAAAATTTGGCGGCACACAAAGAAAACAAACTACTAAAAACTATTTACTTACTACAAGACACTAAATAAATAGATTAGTTTTAAATATACGCAATAAACTAATATATGCTTCAGAAATAATTAAACGTTTATTAAGGGATTATTTACAAGCTAATAATAAAAACAGTTTTTTTAATTGATAGAATTTTATGAAATTAACATCATTATATATCCGCAAATTTCGGCGGCACACTTGAAATTTGGCGGCACATGAAAGTGCCGCGGAACAGTGGTGAGAATCACTGGTCTAGAGTATCCTTGTAATTTGTCATGCCTTCCCCGGGAGTTTCATCTGATCTACATTTGTATATATATTCCAATACACAGCTCTGAAGATGCCAATATAATGAAGCCAAAAGTTAGTAAAACGCATTCTGAAACATTTTAACGAACAAAGCAATTTTTCTATGAACGTGTATTCAAATCTTTCATATGAAAGTTTATTGAGAGTTTTGTATGTACGTATATTTGTATGTATGTTAGGAGGGTATCACAAAATGCATATACGCACACGCGACGAGCACAAATTTTGCTTAAGCAATATTAGGTTTATTTTATATGCCTTTATATGTTATGAAGTGATGACATTGATTTTTAAAATTATTCTGTCAACTTATTTAAATAAGTATAGCATTCCATTGAACTCTTTATGTAGTTTTTAACTGGATTTATAATTTGTGTATGCATTTAGAATCTGAAGAATGGTTACTACAATTGTACTCGCTTTTTGTAAAAGAAGGCCTTTGTCCCCGCTGTGGGACGAAAAGAGCTGTTCATTGTTAATGTGACTAAGAGGAAATGTTGAGTAGTCATGATGCTTTTATCATCATATACTAATTTTCCATTTATCAAAGACAGAATGAGACAGATAAACAGATTTTTTAAAAATAATTAGTTGCATTACAAGTGTTTATAATGTTAAGTTTTCTTTGTGTAATAATATAAATACTAATACCTATCAAAATTTTCACATTTAACTAAAAAATCATCACCTCTAAGACGTTAAGCAAATAAAATAAGTATCAAATGGCAAATACATACTATTTTAGTCAGTTAAAAATAAGTCAGAGAAAAAAAACAATTATTTTCTGGCCAATGACCGCGTTTGTAAAAGAAGATAATTACCGCAGTCTATTTCTAGAAGAAAATTTATCATTTTCCAGTTTTAAGGTCATTGTAGCGCATATAATATATTAATGAATTAATGCATCTGAACACGTCTTAAGGTGTCTTCTAATCTTTTTAATCTTAAGGTAATCGAATGGTTGACAGAGAAATCAGATTCTCAAGTAGACGTAGTATGACGGCATTGCATGCTGTACTGACGAACAGTTAAAAATGGAGAAGACTCGTTGTTTGAAGGCTGCGATGATAAGTATCATTAAAGCAGGCCTAATTATCATCACTACTGCTCAATAGATACCCCAGGAGCTATTGATAATAATGATCAAATATTTTTTTTAATAAATATGATTTATAGCATATTACAGCGACATAAAAGTCATACCAATAAAATAGAATATAAGTAGTCTTCAACTCGAGAATAATTTGTCAAGGCGTTGACAAGTAACACAATTTGCGGAAAGGTAAAATATGGATACGTAATATTGCACAGAACCCCTGAATTCAACGTGTCTGGCTACAGACCCTGTGTATATTCAGACCGAAGCTTGCAGGTAAGCCTTAAATGTGGGTAATGTTCAGAGCTCCGTCGAACAGCGACTATATGAACTACACATTACACTTTGTTTATCGCTTCATAGCGGACACCTTTGGTTTATAACAAGTACAAACACCTTCAATTACTTTACTACCATTGTATTAAATTAACTTAGGTTTAAATATGAACTTAACATGCCTTTTAAATTTTCAATTGTAAAGTTTCTGTACGTTGACTGTTTCTTTATTGAGTAACAAAGTTTATCTATATATATATACAAAAACATTCTTGAATTCAATATTATTTATGGTTTATAAATAAGAAAGGTATATATAAATTATTTCTACTCGACCAACATATAAACTTTCATAGTAATTGAATCTCATTTAAAGCAAAATATACTTAGTATGAATTAAAACGTAATGAAGCTATTGCCGATGCTTGGATCTCACTTCTTTATAATTTACTTATACATCACAGTATAAAATAGGTGTAGATGTTTTTCATATACACCGCTATAGATCAAGGTGTAGGAAAATAAAAATCGTACCTGGGTCTAGCAGCCTGCGTATAGTAGCGATCGAGCTCCTGAAGCATCCGAAGCGCATCAGCCATGTCATGGGGACCTTCCTCCCTGGCTTCGGCGAGGCAGACGATAGCCAGCACCAGCGCCGCAGCAATGATCAACTTCTTACCCAGCATGGTTCTGTTTAAAACATGACAGAGTACTTTAACTGAAATATTCTATTAACAGTTATAATTAATTGTAAAAGGAAGTCTCAAAAATTGTATTAAGTTAACAATTGTGCCTTGTTCTATTTCTGCCTCCAAATAGTAATGCGCAAACATTACTGTGTTTCGGTTTGAAGGGCGTTGTAACTAGTGAAATTACTGAAGTAACGATACTCAACATCTTCTGTGAAGCAAACACAATGTGATAC
>DWGN01000317.1:0-10323 GCA_018247655.1 Euryades corethrus
ATATTATGACGATAGATTGATAGGGATTGGTAGTTAGCCAGGTGATTTTATAAAACCCAACTACCATCATAATTCAGCTGTTTGCAACGGACATAGTGACAAATCGTCTTTAATTTGATATATCAGTTTAAAACAGAAAAACGTTAATACCATAAAGTAGCATGGTAATATTAAATTAACATCACTCCCATGATGAATAACGTAAATAAGACTTTGTTTATTCCAATCTGTCAATCGCAAAATCGTATTATCGTTGCGGGGAAATCGCCATTTTATATAACGATGAGCTTAACAGACATGTTTGTTCGTCGCAATCATGAATAGCATTTTAATTTATCAATCAATTTAACTTTATTAATAAAAAAGTAGATCAAGACATCCATTAAAATATTAAATATCATGTAATAGACACAATATTAGAGATCACATTGATAAAGACTATTTAAGTCATAAACTTCTTACATACTTCTTTAATAATTAAGTAAATAATTTCTATTTTAATGTCTACTTAAAATTACCTTTTTGAGTAAAATTAAAATGTTTGAATGGTAGTAATATTTGAGAAGTTCAAATGATATCCACTTTAAAGAAACCTTTCTAAATAATTTTGCTTAACGACGTCGTGGAAAACGACGGATGGGCATTAGATCCATTAGAAGCCCAATTTTCCTTTGTCTGTGAACGAATGTTTTAGGAAAATTAAATGAAATAGGTACGTATCGATTGATTAATGGCTATCTATTCAGAGATCTGTGTCACTTCGAGCACCATAAGTGTCACCTATAAGCCTTGACGATTAAAGGACGCTATCAACAATTTATAGTTCGCTCGCTTTAATAGGTTATACAATATGTCAAGGTTTTATCCATATTATTCGTATTTCGTGGTGACATTAATTAAGGTAACGAACGATTTCGTAATTCAATAGAAAGAGAGGTATTTCGATACTAAAATTCATTAGACAAATATCATCAAAGTTAGAGAAAAGAAAGAAGATATTTCCTTTATTATAAAAAGCGACGAGACAAGCGAGACTTTACTTAAATGTAGTTATGATTGTATACAGCACCATATTGTGCTCATTGCCTTAACGGATATGGCAGTAAATTTTATAACCGTTGTCACAGGTGGTAGGTTTCTGTTGCCACATACCGTCTAGGTAGGTACCATTGCAAATCCTACTTCTGCCAAAATAATAGTGTGCAAACATTACTGTGTTCCAGTTTGAAGGGCGTTGTAGCTAGTGAAAATACTGGGGTAAAAGGGTTTAATATCCTATCTCAAAGCAATGAGCAAAATGTGGTGCTTTGTATACCACCCTAACTAGCGTTACATTGTTTTGAATAGACGTATAATTTACCATCAGGTGAACGTCTCACTCCTTTCATCGTTAAATTTCATACAAAAAAATCACTAAATACAAGGTCCCTCAACCAGGACACGGTAATGTTTTCATACTACTGTTAAGCGGCAGAAGTAGGAGCTGCACCTACTTAGACGGTCTTCAGCAAAAGACCTTCTACCAGTAAAGAGACATACCACTAGACTTTCTATTTACTCTTTCCCCTTATATTTCTTTCTGTTATATTTTAAAACGATTTTTTGTACATGTATGTTTTATATTAATGAACAAATATTAATTACTATTATATTATCGATGTGTAGATTCATAATATTTGATTAAACTTTGTAAACATGCGAGGGTGAAGTTATTGTATGACACTACGTTATTTTATAATAATAAGGTCATATTTGTCATATGTGAATAAAACGTATGCCGTGTAGTGTGATGCCGACATTTACAAATTAAAATACCAAGTTGATGAATAGTCACGCTATAGCAATATTAGTTCGGATTGTATGACGACTGATTCTAATAAAATACTTTGTTTTAAATATATTGTGTATTACTTATAACTTAAACAATGTTTAACATATAACTAGATACTTTTGAATTGCGTTTTTAATGGTATATAGATAAAAAGACGATATGATTTTTGTTTAGTTTTCGACAATAGATGTCTTATTAGTTTTGTAAAGTTACATTATATCTTTATTATACAATTGTAGAAGCTATATAAATATTTTACTTAATGTATATATGTATGAGTTTCCGGTTAAGAGAATTGCGAAGATAACGGTTCCTCGACGCAATTGGATAGTTTTAGATGTGGAAACAAACTATTTATACAATTCTTTAATGTATATATAATACATATGTATTCGAGTAAATGTTTAAATGTACTTTTATTTATTAAAATGTTCAAGTAATGTTCATATTGCAGAAATAGATAAGTTACAATGCGTATGCTAGAGTTAGTTTGACGATATTTCATGAGCGGCTCGTTACGGCGGAGACCCATTAGCATATGAGATGTAATGCAAATGCTACGTATTTACCTATGTGTACTGGTCGTGGATAAAGTTTAGCGATGATTAACACCATTGGAGCTCTAACTACGTATCTACGAGCCAGAATATACGTTGAAACCTTCTTTTTTATATTCACAAAACAAACTTAAACCAATTTTATAACAAAATAAAGACTAAAAGTTTTTGTGAAAGATGTATATAAATAAATTGAATTATACCTTTACAAGAAAGCAGAGAGATTGTTTTAAAAAGTTTAATAGTAAATAATATGAACAGAAGCAAAAAAAGAAATTTAAATCAGAATGTTGTATTACATCATTGGTTGTATTACATGTTAGCTCTTTACACACTATATAACATACAGTATAATATATTTACAAATCTTTGAATAAATAATGTAAACTTTACAGTCATTGAAATCACGATTGTTATCAAATGTAAAAATATTCAGAAATTATATAATAATAAAAGGTCGTAGCCGTAGAGAAGGTTGCAGCGATAAAGTTGTTTTTTCCCGTTTCCACGTTATTGAAATCACAAATAAGACCTTCTAAAAGTTTGGAGCTGCAGTGAGAGAATGATATTTTTCGCATTATACAAAAAAACGAATACAACAGAACATATGTTGGCTGAATGTAAAGAGCGTGGTGAAGAAGAGGGGCGCCAGCGACGTAATATGGGGCACTGACGTCAAAGTTTTCGCATTAGCAAAGCTACTGGGTCTGGGTCGATGGGAGGTAGGCGGCGGATACTACATGGGGATTAAACACTTCTGCCCTTGGAATTACAGATTAGAATCCCATGAAATGTTTAAAGTTTATGATGTAATTCCTGAACTACTGCAAAATTAAGCCACCACTCAGACAGCGGGTTAATTGCAAAGCAAAAGGTTTCCGAAGAGCTCTTTATATGATAATAGTGTATGTGGGATAAAGTGGAAAGCTACCTACGCTTGACGATTAATTACGCTTAATTAATAGCATGTTTGTATATATAATACACGAGTATATAATTTCGTACGTTAATTTACATTATGTTCTAATAAATATAATGTGAATATATTCTTTGACAGAAATTTGATTTATATACCGCATTATATGAAATATACGAGTATTTACGAGATGTGACAATATATAGTCCTTTATACAAAAAAATCGTAACATCTTTGTTTTGATTTCAATTTGTGATAAGTTAATGAAATCTAGTTACCAATAAACTAGTAACCTTTACACATGATGAAAAAAAGAGAGTGCCAGTAAAAAGCGGAAACATGAGGCTGTAATTTTTTACACTGAGATTATTATGTACGGTTATATGTTGTTCGAAAAAACTTCTGACTTAAAAAGCTTCTTTAAGAGGCGAAATAGCTGTTCTTACATATAAAAAGAAACTTTTTTTATTACGCTGTATAATCTTGTTGTGCGAATTTTATAAACTGCTTAGGCGGTATTAACAAGTACTTTTTTAATTACAAAAAGAACAGCAAGCAAGGTTTGCCTTTGAACGTGGACTCGTTCAACTTTTCTTAGACGAGTTTAATTTTCAAACAACTACCAAGCGAAACGCTGTTTGCTGTATTCACGGTGTAAACAGTTAAATTAGTGAGTTAACTCAACATATTATGTTATATCTACTCGTGAATGTTAGCTGCTATAAAAATTGATTGGAAGTCAAGCCCCTTTAAGTCATATCTATAACCAATAGAAAGTCTAACGCAAATAGATATTAATTATAATGCTGTCTTCCTACATGTCGACATACGATTTAATAGTTAAAAAAGCTTTTTATTCCGCTAATAATAAAAGTCGGTCACACAATAAATTTCCCATCACAAATATTTTATAGTTGTTTGTTTTCTTTGACGCGTTATTAGCCGATGTCGGGAAGTAGAAAAAAGTCAGAAGATATATTCGGCGATAAAAGCGACATTTTCAAAAGAAACTGGGCCAAACTACGTCTATCTATAATGATTAATGTTACCCATTTATTTTGTACAGATCCCCCGGGATAGCCGCGGGAAAAACTTGATTGATGTGGGATTGGAAAAGGACACCAGTAATATTTATCCTCATTTCCGTGCCGTATGTTTTTTTTTTGGACAGTTTTGATGGATAGGTTTTATAAGGGTTAAATTCCCTTTTCGCTTTACGATTGTCAAATATGAATAAAAATCAGTTCCGTTATACAATATTTATAAAATTAAAGAGAATCGAAAAAATTCTAATACATTTTAGGGTTTCTTAATTGAATGAAATAAAGTATGCTTTTCATACAAATGATAAGAATACGAAAATGTATCTATCATAGGTTTACATCTTAAACACATGATTTTAATGAATTTTTACATAGCAGTATAAATGATACAAACTAAGACTAAGAATGGGAGATATTATTGTATAAAGGTGTAAATATTACAGGAATTATATTTAAAAAACCTTTGTATTAATTATTATATTAAATAAACTACGATTGTTAGAAATGGAGATGATTTCAAAAGCTTTCATCGAGATATAACTTGGTATATCTGCGCACATTGTTCTACCCGTATTGCAAATGCAGCTAGTTTAATATAAAGGAACAAGTTTGAGTTAAGTTGAAGTGAAACGACCGTACATAAGTATTAAGTTGTCTGTTATGAAGGTATGCGATCAGTTATATTAAAACATCCAAGCTGTAAAGCTGAACCGTGGCACCGTATCACGCAATGAACCTGACATTGTGACTTCATCGCAAGGTCGTCGATATATTTAAAACAGTATAATAAGCGGCTAAGGTATTCTTTCAAAATCTATTGACCCGCGTTATGTGTTCAGTTTGCGACCTTTAAATGTAAGGTCAGAGTGAGGTCGGCTGCGATTAGAATAATATGGCTAAGTGAAATATCCTCTTAGGAAGTGGTGAATTGCGTCGGTGTTATGTAAATGTTGCGTTAAATATAATATAACTAAAGTTAGTCCATGATGTGAGAGATCCCCCCTTATTCCAGGAGTGTTCCTGCAGAGCAGGGTTCCTTATTACCCCATCCTAGTCTCTAGTAATCAATGAATAGGACTATAGTAACCAAATCTGTCTTAGAATATGCTTAGTTTTTGAATACTCCAGCTTTCCTTTATTACCTTACCTTAAATTCTTGGATGATAAATACAAAGTGATAACCTTGCTATCATCACACATCAATACGGCTTTGGTTCTTTTTGGATTGTACTTAAGAGTAGTACTGGTGGACACTAGTATGTTTTGGTTTTGTTCCGGTCAATTACTAGAAAGCTTCTTAGGAAATGTCACATAACATTTATTATGAATAATATCTTCCAAAATCCACCAATTGTCTTATATCGAAGACCTTCCTTAACTGCACTACTTATATGTAGTTAAACGATAGCGAAAGAGCAATTTGGTGTAAGGTAAACATCACAATTATCTATATTGTTATGTACGTTTTTCGTCATGTTTCTCTCATCGCTTCATTACATAAATATTACAAAAAAAATTATAGTTTTTGTTGTGAAGCAACGTCGTCGCAGTTAACATTGTACAGTAGACCAATGTCATGGAGGCATTCATCGGTCGGCCGGTACGCACGGATGATCTCCGATGCGTGACACCGTTTTATATATAAACTTTTTTCTGAACGACGCTTGAACGCTGGCCGTGACTGATGCGAAGATTTAAAAAAAAAAAACAATAGACCGTATTCAAGCGCTTCTATTTACGCGGGAACGCTTCGCGCCAAATTATTTCGCTTGTCAATCACAAATCTGTTTAGTGACTTTGTCATTGTTTATAAAGTTTACATTTTTTTTTTGTTTATTATTCCAATTTGTGAAGTATTTATCAACACCGAGTCGTGGTTATGAAATGTTAATTTTTCATATTATTCATTTTAGTGAAAACTTATAATGTAACAAATATTTTGTATGTCTGAAAATATAGAACCCAAAAGTAAAAAGTACGTATGCAATTTTAATACTATTTTTACTACCATCATTGTCCTGCTCATTTCTCAATTTATTTGGAGTCTATTATTCTTAGTTACTGCTAATATTAGAGGTGATTAAACATTATAAAATAGGTTTTCTATGTCAGCTAATTAAAAATTGAACCTAAATATGACTTATTATGAAGTTTATATATTATATATGTATTTATTCATATAATATAATTGCTTATTACTTACATGTTTCAAATATATGATCATTATATTTGTTACGGTTGGAGTATAGTCAAGAATTTTGTCTAAAAGTATTTAAATACACTTCTGTAATAAGGTAAAAAACAATACAATTTAACGTTTATAATCGCTATACTTCGCTACCATGGTTATATAACCACGTTATGGTCTAATAGACCGTGTAACGGTTACCGTGAAGGTCATATTTTTTAACTGAATTATATATTTTGTCATTGTTCGTAACAATTGACGTTTTTAACACCAACATAATAATAGATGTTAATTAATCATATAAATAATATGATAATATTCTTACAAACCTTAGAGTTTATTGTAAATTATATATAAATATATACATTATACCTCCCTTTATTATTTTACGTACTATATTGAAAATCTTGCTCTAGTTATATTATATTACTCATTCATGATAAATCATAGACATAGGTATGAAAGTGTGCATTTTCTAATAAAGTACCAAATTGAGGTGAATACCATTTATATCTTTTTCAAACTTTTGTTATTTTATAATTAAAGGTAAAAATATATTTTATTGAACTAAACAATTAAGTTTAATTACTTATAGTTTCAAGGTTTAATGGAATTGAAAGGAAGTAGAAGGGAATATGTCAATAAATCAGTGATGCACTATGACGGATGCTTTTCGAGGTCGGTTAGATTTAAACTCATTATCCAATATCCTGGTTGATGATGTGCGGTCAAGTCTTATTGCGTCCAACGCTGTCTGGTTTCCGCCTAGACATTACGAATTTAGTTCCAGATGAAACTGCTCGATATCTTTTCTAAAACTTTCCTCATCTGTTCCATATTTATTTTAACCCGAAGTACAATACTGGATTTAGGCTTTTCCTTCATCGTAAAAGAGTTTTAGTGAAAAAGGAAGTGTATGTATTAAACGAAAGAATTTATTTATTGACCCTATAGTTTGGCTACGTAGTGGTATATGTTAGGATTGGTGGTAAGGTTCTTTCCTGCTATATAGGTGTATGAAAGCCAGGGAATTCTCAGAGATTAGTCTTCACTATATAGACTCACACAGTCCTTAAATGTTGCGACTTTTAATATGACTCAACCAGAAAGAAGTTTAAAATGAGCATATATACATTTTATGCAATAATAGCAGCCATAAGCGTATTACAGTTATAACGATGTTAGTGTGAACAAACGTTTCAGCTATTTTAACGCGACAAAAATTTATTGTTGATGAACGACACGATAGCAAAGCATGAGCACGCTACTGCTGCAGTACGTCACTAAATCTCTATTTCTATTCACGTTATATTGTATTAAAGTATTTTTATATAGCTACATACTGCTACAGTACAAACTTTGCATTATATTAGAAACTACAAGTTTAATATATTTACGACGTTAAAAGCTTCTCGCGCTTTTCGCGATGTTAGGGAAATCACGAAACCTTCGTGATTCAATAAAGTTCTCATAGATTGGATTTATGAAAGTCTCTCTACCTTTATAGATTGATCGAGAATGGTTATCGGTTTAATGTTTGCCAATTTGCTCTTGATCAGCGTGATGGATGACCAGGATTCTTTTCTAGTGAGAGGAAGCTTATCTGAGGCTATACAGAGGAGGCTGTTCATGTTATCATGCTATACATTATTGTAAGTATATTCCTAATAAATTAAACTTATAATAGTTAAATGTAAGCGTTCCTAGTAACATATTATCCGTGTTAAATTATTTGGCAATGTTAAATTACGTTTCAAAGTCGAGCACCAACAAGTGAACATGTCAGTTGATTGATTGCTACACTCTTGTCTCTTTGACGTTACACAAATCTGCTCGGATTAGTCTTGTGAATAATATTAACAAGCAGCTCAATTAATATAACATGAAAATTATGTTTTGAAGGAAACAGAAGATATTTAAATAACAGCCAAAATAAATTATGCGATGGTATAGAAATAGTAACAAATAAATATTGTTAGTAAATATGAGTCGCATAAGTAAAGAATGTATACGTTAATAGAAGATATAAGAAGTAAAATAAGATGAAATATAATTTGTGTAAATAAAGTAAGAATAAGCAAATTACGTAAATAGAAATAGGAAAATTAAGACCTGAATCCTATACCTAAACCTATCATCATCATTATCGATCATTAGGATTTTTTTTTCGATCATATCCATTAACTACATATACTAATAACCTTATTTACATACACAATGAAAATACTGAACCTTTATATACTGTATAATGCATGATTTGTTTTAAATTAAAGTTAATTTTTAAAACATTTAAATAAATCTTCATATTTAAAATGATTGCCGTCGATAATGGAGTGTTTAAACATTAGAAGAGCATCAATTGTATTGCCGACCTTGTTTGTTTTGAGTTTAAAAATGTGATCGAAAATTCTGCAACATTGAGACAATTCACTCATACAAACAGCTTGCTTTAAATTTTGAATATATTATTACAAGTAAATAACCGAAACGTAGCCTTGGTTGGTATTTCGTAAGGCATCTGAACGTATGCCAGTGATGTACGAAAAATTTACGAATAATCTCGCCTCTTTTGGCATAAGAACAGATGACCTGAATTTTATCTCAAACACCGACTCGTTCGTAAAGAGTTATCGGAATAAATTAAAAAAATAATATCGGTTTTAAGAAGGTTCGTCCATGATTACAATCCCAGCCAACTCGTAAGTTGTGTTGAACATATATAGTTTTATCAAACGGCATCGTTACAGAAAATAATACGTTTTCATGCCAAGGCATGTTAATTTTAGCTTTATCTTAAGTCAATATATACATACGCTTTAAGAGCTTTGATTTAGAATTTCCATCTGGGACACTGGGACATTTGTGCGGATCCAGTTGCTGAAGAATATGTTGATTTTTCCTTGCAGTTATTTTCTATTTATTTGACTAAGGAGTAACGATGATGATCTGATCTAAATCTTAAGTCTATTTTCTAATCTGATTATATTTTGTTTAAAAACTTTAGGATATTCAAAGTATAATAGTGATGTCAGAAAAGACCAATTTAAAGAAAGCAAGATATAATATAAAATTTAAAAAATAGTAAAATTTTTACGTGTCAAAAGTATGTATTATTAGCTCCACCAAAACTAGCTGGACCTATGAATGTTGCAAGATCGTTGCGATGTGAAAATTATTACCCGTTAACATAGTATATGAAACAGTAAGATATATGCATAGAATTATCTAGGTATTGCAGTCTATTATTACTGCTACAGGTTTACTATAACAAAGAGAGGTAACAGCCGTGACACAGATGTACTTAACCGCAAATAAAATTTTTATTGACTATGTGTTAAAGGAATCTATTAACATAATGAGTTTAAGGCCTCTATACCTATAAATATCTATTGTTTTTGCCCTTGAAAAATAACTAAATACGGTCATGATTGTTCAACATATATGCTTGTTGTATTACTACTATTTTCCTTATGGAAGATATATCTAGAATAGTTAGTGGTTTCTTAACTAGCAACCGCTTTTCTCTATGGCGTAGTTATTCTAAAATTAAAGTGCAGAATTACTTTGTGATGTAAAATTATAATTTTTCATTACAGGATCGTAAGACAGGTTTTAAATAATGTAATAAAAGTTATATGCACAGAAGATATTGAATATTATATGATTAACCAGAAGCGAAGAAAGTATAGTTTAGTCTTGATGTTTATTAGTGGTAAGTCTCTGTTGCCGGAAACCATCTAGATAGGTACCATCACAGGTTCTTCCGCCAAACCTTAGTATGCAAACGT
>DWGN01000318.1:0-10322 GCA_018247655.1 Euryades corethrus
GCCCATAGACAGTCGCAAACCCTCAGGAGTCGCGGCCGCGTTGAAGGCCTTAAATACAAAATACTACAATACTACATTTACACCTAATACTACATTTTATTTACTTGAATTTCTTTACAATACTTTAAAGGTATTTGAAATTTTATTGACAGAAATTATATTAATTTCCAAAGATTTTTTTATATATATAATCAAATCATAATCACTCTTAACAGACATCAGAAAATCTACCTGTGATAAAAATTACTTAAAAAAGACTTAAAATCAATGTTGTAAACCGATTAAAGTTGTTAAATTTAACTATTCAACAAATCGTTTTATGCCGCATTGGACGTCATTAGGGATCATAAACTAATATAAGATTAAAGAAGTATTACTTTAACACGGTTTATGGGACCGTTCGAAAGACGTTGACGAACCTCGAAAGCATACCAAACATATATAAGTTTATGTCTAAATAGAGGTATAAAGAGAAATATCAACAAGGGAAGAAAAGGTTAAAGAAGAGAGAGAGAATTTAAGGAGGTTTTATGTTATGCAGTAGACTTGTATCTTACTATAACTCAAACTTCAGCTAATTTAAGTTGTGATGAAATAAAATTCATATAGCAATATATGATGTCATTTCTTATAATAGGTTGAAAAATAAAGAATGGCGCTAGGAATTGTAAAATGTGAGATGATTGTCATCGTTATAATTTTGGCTAAGTGGTCTTCCAAACACTGTGATGGTGGTTGCTATCCTTAGATACAATTTTTTTTAAATCTACAATACAGGCATATTTGGGGAAGAATTTAACCTCATGTAATGGTTCTATGAGGTTAAATGCTTCACCAATAAGCGCTTAGCAGTTTCTAGTTAAACAGATACAAAATTATTGTTTTCAATCCACTGTTCAGCGGCAAAGTTGAAGGGGTATTTAAACATGCATCATCTCTAAGTTGTGAAGTCTCGTTACCCCAGTAAATTCAATGACTACAGTGGCTTTATAAACACAGTAAGGTATGACGGCAGAAACTGAAGTTACGGACGGTCTCCATCAACAGAGACCTACCACTAAAATACACTAAATTAAACTATCTTAATAAATTTCTCTTTGATCCAATATTGTTGTTAAACCAAAGAAATAGATTTTTTTTAACTTTCGAGCAGTAAACGCGAACTGAAGTATAAGATTTTCCCGGACTGATCACAATGCGGTGTTCAGTAGCTGCCTAGTCACGAACACCACGAACTGATAGAGTAATGATTTGTTTTGATTGCGAATTCGTTACTGTTTACAGACATTGAATACTTCAAGGGTTTTAAGTATAATAAATATCTCCTTCAAATGGTGGCTAAAGTATGTGATGAATAGAAAGGTTTTTCAAAAAATGCAAAGGTTATTAATTTCCAATATTTCAAACTGTTAAATAGGGACGATGTATGACAGACCATTAGGTAGATCAGCCATATAGTAAAGTTCTCATAAAGACGAAGTTTCTTTAGAGAGGCTGATTGAAAACTTGAATGTGAACTATTGGTTGTCTTTAGAAATGCTTAAAAATGTTTTTATGTTTAACTCACTTATCAGTGATCTATTTAGGGCTTTATTCTACTTATCCAAATATTTACTTCTTAAAATTATTGGCGTGTGTTCTTAGTACATTACCTATTAATAGGCAATGTACTGAGAACCATCAACTCAAAATCATATCTTTGTATTATGTGAATGGATAAATAAATTTTGTTATACAGACATTAGGATGACAATAAATAATAATTCGCATATATTGCAGTGATTAAATATAAAATACAAAAATTTTTATGCTTTTATTAAACATTCATTTCTTAGTGCAAATTTTAGCTTAAGTATTAAAGTAATATTTCGCTGTATCACGCAAAATATCTTCACGATCGCTCCACTGATCATTAATCGAGCTAATTAAGCAATTACCAAAACTATACTTTACGGCAAGGATTTCTCTTTACCGTCTTGGAAACTATTTGGTTGAATCATTGAATTGTATGAGCGTTTCAAAAAAAATTAATAAACTAACGACGTAACTATATTGTAGAGTTGATGAAAATTAACGACCACCAATCGTTCTTAATAACACCTAATACCTTTTGATCGGTCGTAACGCAATCAAGAATAATTTTAGAGAGCAAAGCCTTTTGAGATTTGGATGCGGTGGAACTGAAGGCGGAACTGGTCTCAAAAGTACTAGCATATAGCGTTTTGTTAGATTTATATACATAATTATTTTGAACACTATCTTATAACCAAAACGATAGAGTTGATGGTAAGTTGCTGCACTTAATGAGGTACTAAGATTTTATTTATTACTCTTAACAGAAATAGATGAGACTTTAAATGGGATCATAATACAGTTTGGAAACGAAAATTCCTCCATAGTATGAATATGGATGGCTTTCAGTAATATAAATTTACTATTACTACTTTTAAAACTGCTGTGTATTATTCAAATAATTTTATTATTTATGCCGTAATCGTTTCATTTAGATTCCTAGATAACCCCTAGTTTATAGGTGAATCGTGTATCGCAGGAAATTTAATGAGCAGATTATATTGTACTTAAGGAGTTTTATAGCAATGACTTCGGAAGATATCTAGTTTTTTTAGATTGTCGTCTCCACAACTCAACGAAATATAGACTTATGAAAGTTTTAAAATTAAACAAGAATGATTCAAAATCATAGCTTCTGGATATTTTGTTACTTTACATTTAATTAATCGATGATAAATGTTCAGTAAGGTAACATAAGGTTGATTACTGATTAGATATTTTTATAGGTTTTCTTTTTATGGTTTCACTATATTGTGTTCAAAAATATCAAGTTGTGTTTATCGCCATCATAGATAACTTATTAAGTGGTGTTATCATAGTGATTCCATAAACTATAGCATTACTACTTACTCCTTGGCAGAAATAGACGCGTCTTTGATGTAAAGAGTCATAACTATTAGAAATCTACATCATTCCCAGGATCTCTGTGAAGTTTTATTATAAATAAATATATTTTTAAGGAGATAGCTTCCTTCACTTATTTTTTAATTACTATTACTTGAGATTGAAACGATAGAGTCAGTGATTACCTGTTCTTGTTTCTATTAAGTACCCATGCTATTAGTTTGCTTCACCTTATTTGTTAAGTGATACTGGTTTTTTTTGTAGGCCTTTAAGGAGATATAGTATTCAGATTATTACAATTTAGAAATGTTTATCTAAACTCTTCATTATCTATAAATCAACAAATAATTACATTTACTCCACCTGTAGTTATATTTATTTAGTTCCTTTATATTTACATAGTATGTATTTAAAGTGTTTTGCCAAGCAAATTCATATAAGCTTTTGAATTCATTGAAACAGATTATTAAGTTTAAATAAATCGAGAACAATTTGAGTGCACTGCATTTGAAGTCGTCGTATGAATGTAAATTTTGCGATACTCATGTAAATAAAATGTAACACGATGTTAAAGTCTACAATGCGGATTCTTGTGAATTTTTTAAAATGTAATCCAGTATGAGTTGCAACGTTGGAATGTTTGGACGTGATTGTACTTAAGTTCTTATTATATATCTCTTATAAAGTTTTCTATTGACACTGATTACTCATCTTGTTGGTGGTAGGTCTCTTGTAGGAGACAATGTTCGTAGTTACTGCCGCAGCCCATATTTTTGTCGGTAAAGTGGATCGAGCAAATATTAATTAGTTTCTGTTGGTTATTTATGATTTTTTTAGATGCACTCTATATCAATAAGGTATTTTATTATTATATGCTAAAAACAATCATATAAATTTGAAATGGTGTTGTAAAATGTCTCCTCCATGATATGACTTCATAAAAGATTACTTTGTTTATTCAGAAATAATAATAAAATATATAAATATATGGGATTGGAAATACTGTCGCAGCGGGTCTTGGTGTAAAAAAATTTAAATGAAACTTCGCTGAAGTGTTTTCGCTGATATCGCTTAAGCGGGTTCGGTTATTCGGAGATATCGTGGAACAGGTCGACGTAGGGTCAACAGCGGTCACGGACGATGAAGACATTCGGATCGGACAGAGGATGCTGTGGTCCACGATTGGATAATAACTGGGTTCCGATAAAAACACAAGACTTCTATACAACTTGTTGCCGCCATGTTGTCGACTCGGGTCTATGAATCATATTTAAATAATTGTGATTATCTGAAAATGTATAGACGCGTTTGTCGATTGGAAAATATCGATTGCGTATGATTGTATGTAATAGAAAACAAATTATAGAGTACGCACGAACGAAAATTTATCATTCTTCCGATACAGACATTTTAATGAAAGAAATCAATGGTTTCAGATTATGTACCTTACTGTACTAAATGAAATCAGAATAGTTTGCATAATGTTTCAAAAAATTAGAAATAACTGTGTTTACTAGGACTAACTAAGAGTTTGGTCCAAATATTTAGTCAACTAGTAAACATGAGTGCGTGTCTTTAAAAAATGAGTGAATAGGCTCTTACTGGGTTAGTGCGCCTTACCAGCACAGATCACATCACAACTAAACATCAGGTGGGATTGCGGTCAAGCTTTAACCCCGGAAATTAAAAAAAAACATTACTCCTAGTGTTATAGTTTAAAAACAGGGTGTCTTCTCAGCATCAATTGGCCGGCATAAGTCAGTTTTCTTAGATATCATCATCATCCCATTCTCAACTGACGTAACAAAGATCAAACACCTCATGTAATGTAATCCATAAAACACGATCTCTTGCTATTTGGACTATATTTTGAACATTTGTACGCATCTTAAATTATAATTAAAAGAAATATTATGTAGAGAAATTTAAATGAATGATACGATTTTATGCGAGAATGTAATAAGGGATGAAAATGATAAAGTACACAGAGAGAAGAGTAAATTTTATATTAATGATATTGTTATGAAAATGGGATATTAAGAAACAGTGAGGGTAATTAAAACGTAGAAATGCGGTTTTCATTATATATCACCTACTTCCAAACAAAAAGTAGATGTTTGAATACCATCCGTGCATGTGTACGTTGCCTAAAATGTTTTCTCCGATTCGCTTTATCGGTAAGTTTGATGTATTGCCTCTTTCACTGCCGGTAATGATGCAGCCCCAACGGATTCATCAATTACAACCTCAACAAACGGCATGGTGTCCCGTCTTATTCTTGTTTCCATACCGCTCCGCGCCAACTCGCCGATGGCTCTCTTATTAAATTATCGGACCGGTGAGAGTTCCGATTCAATGGATATTATTTTCGATGTCCAGTGGCCGACGGATACAAAACTTTACAGAATTAACATGTTAATTATTAACGTATTGTTAATTCGTTTCTTGAGATTTTTACTTAAACTAAAGTATAAGTATAGGAGGGAATAGATCCCGTCTTTGAAGACGTCAATAAATTTTAAGTTATCCATCATACATCAACAATTTGCATTACCCACATATTCTTTTTGTTTGTTTAGTAATTATAAGGTAGTAAAAGTCAATATTAGTATTTTTTAATACAATCAAATATCCAACTAAATTGTTTTCGGTACCGTGACATTGCCAGAAAATACGTCTACAAAATATTTGTACAGTCAGCGTAGTAATGAGCACACAGGAGCGCGACGAATTTGAAACGTCGGCGAAGAAAAAAAACCGAAAGATCGTTGAAAAAAGAGCTCTCAAAAAAAGATCGAAGACCGAGCATCGAAAGAGTCGTCTTTCTAGGGTAGAACTAATTGGTATACGCTTGCCGTTGTTAAAAAAGTTATTTGTTAAGCTTGTAACACTGTTTGATAGATTCGAAAAGAACGTGAAAGGGAAATAAAATAAAAAAACTGTCTCGGACTCTCTTATAATCTTCTTGGACGCCATTATTATGCAACACGTCGTAATTATAACATAACAAAAACTTATTTCATCTAAATTGGTAATGAAACATTCAATGCTTCTAACAATGGATTTATGATGAAACCAATCTCTTAGAAATGGTGAAGTTAAATATATATTGAACATGAAAATAATTGTATTGAAATAAAATGAAATTACGAATCATGTAATGAAGGGAAGTAATAAACTAAAAACCATTAAAATACTGTAAAATGGTTCAGTTAGTTAATTATCTATATTGTACAACTAAATTATAGAGAAAATAGATAGACAAGTTTGTTTTTAATATAATAGGAAGTTACAATATTTAAAAGTAATATTTCTCTCTGTTACTACTGTAAAGATATAAAATCATAATATATACAAATAATTGGAAGTTTAAGATCATGAAATGAGTTTTTAGCAGTAACAAAATCTGCGTGTTTTTTTTCAAAACTTTTACATTGTTTTCGTTATTACTCTATAACACAGACTGATGGTATGATTACTGTGATATGTAACAAAGATATTGTAATTTAAAAAGAAGATCTACTTTACTCCCTATACTTTAAAAAGCCATACATTACGACAAATGGAGAAGATATTGTACTCTCAGATTTTAAAGAGTTCTTCAGAGCTCTTTTTATATGAAATTACGCGATGATATTAGTAGAACGTTCATCTGATAGTTATATACCTGCCCATAACAATATGGCACTAATCAGGATGGTATATACAACACCACATTGTGCTCGTCGCTTAGAGACATAAGATGGTAAGTCTGGTCTTAAGACCAGAACACAGTAACGTTGGACTCGACTATTTGACGGCATAAATAAGAGTTGCGGTGGTACCTATCTAGACAGTATCTAGGAACAGAAACCTATCACCAGTATATGCTTCGGTTTCTTAGCCTTGTTAAAATAACAGCCAGGCATTTACCAAAATTTAAATTATTATTTTTACTTGTAAATATAAAATACATGATTTGAAATACTCTAACAGAAACTTAACCAGTCCCGTAATCTCCTTTTAGCATTTATAGAATTTATTGCGTCCCAGTCTTCAAAGCATTACGTCCTAATGTCCGCTAACAATAGAATTCCCATTCTACCTGATCCTTCCCTTTGTTCACTCACAAATCTGGTGTATTCGGAACTCTCGAGGGTTTTTTTGTGCCGGGATCCCTTGTTAGCAAGTCCTCGGATGGATCTTCGTGAGGACAATGGCTGGTCATGTATTTATAAGTGGGTAGGGAGGCGGAGACACAGGTGTTAGAAGATTGAACTGTCTTAGTTACGGAAACAATTATAATATTATTCTACTCGTTATTGACAGATTGCTTTTTTGGTTCAGCATTTTTAGTATGGCCATCTAATTTATAGTTAGATATTTAAATATTTAATACTGTAATGGATACCGCATTCTTGCTACTATATAAATAGATATATATCACGCTATAGAAGAAATGCCTCTATATACAAATTTTGTAGAAAGTATGTAAAGATGCGATGAACCCTCATATATGTATGTGATTTCTTCCCAAAGTTACTCGGCCAAGAGCCGAAAATTTCATGTAAATGTCCACGTGTCATATAAAACTGAACTTCCGTTAAATATCATTAATGAACTATTATACCCGTTTTCAGTTTACTTCTTGATTACAGATAAATTAAGCTCAGATGATATAGAGATTAAAGTTTAGTATTTTTTTATAACGACCTAATTCTGAACATTCTTTAGGTATCTATTATAACTTTTAAAATTGTTACTATTTATAAAAAAAATACCCATCTGTATTCTCAAATTGTCCGGTAAGATGTATATTGGCTGATGATTCTCAGATTAACGTTTGAATGGGTTACATTTTCATCCTTTTTAAATGCTACAAAAAAGTCGATTACAATAAAAAGCCAATATATAATTTTACATCTTGATCTTTCCAACTCTGGTCAGATATCGGTTCATATATTTTTTTTATTATAAATTATCGACCGATTAAATTCTCCCGATTCCGTACAAATCGCGCTACGGCCGCGGCCGCCTTTAAAATTAATGACATTTCTTTCACAGGTGCCCGCAAGTGTCGGTTACCGGGCCCCTACCTGACCCAATGATGTTTCTATTTAGCCATCAATACACTTTTTTGTTTCCCCATATCTGTGAAACTAGTTTCGGGAATACAAAACAATTTCCTTTGTTGGCGTCCTTTAATGACTTTTCGACACCATTTTGCCGATTTCGGGCCCCGTTTACATTCTAAGAAACGGCCCGTGGTCTATTTCGCCTATTGTGGCGGTGAAAAGGCATAGGATGTGATGCATTCTCGTCAGTCAAATGGGGTGTAATTTATGTGTACGGCGAATGTGATAAATCCCCGGCTTTTCGGCTGATGCCCTGTTATTAGTGACTTCGATATTCCTCTTTGACTAACATCTGACCGCTTTCTAAATGTATCAATTTATTGATCTGATTGATACATAACATAAAAAAGCATACTTGTGTTAAATACTTTGTAAAATTTAATAAAAATTAGGAGTTTGTTATTAACAAATATTGACTATAATCCTTAAGATTAGAATTAGGATTTCTAAGAGAAGGACTATACCGATAACATAATAAATAGGTATATTAAATCCTTGCGCTCTTAATCTATAAGGCCAGGCAGACAGAACTGTGGGAGAGCATAAGCGGTCTAACTTCTATTCGGCATCATGCTCATCTTCAATATATAATATATGCGTCCTATATATGTACTATGCGTAATTCTTATAGATTGAACAGTCTTATTAGCTATAACAACATTCATAATGTAATAAATTACATGCATTATATTCATCTGCTTGTATTTTTTCAATTGATATTAATACAACTCAAACGGATATGTCTAAAGGATTAGAAGCGAATATAATACCAAACAACATAAGTAATTGCGCCTATTACAAACAACTACCGAGTTGACATTAATCTGTGATAAGTTATCTCGCTTAGGCGAAGTAAGTAAGGCACCGGAAACGAATCAAACGAGAGTATTAAACAATCAAGCATTGAAGTGTATATAAGTATTATCTTATCATTCGGACAGGCATACAGGATGCCCGCGTTGACTCCCATCCGACTGACAGGCTGATCCCGGGGTAAACTTGCTTGTTGGCAAACGCGGGGCGATTGCTGTGTTACGACGGAACCTGATACGGGGCCAGGTTCGTGGAGACAGGTTAACAAATTAAGGGGGTAGTTAGGAAAGGTTCAAGGAGCATTAGCTCTGTGTACACAAGAGATCTTTTTAAACTAACGTTTGTTTTACGAATATTTGAGTTCGTTCTGTAGCTGTTAAAACTTTTCTTTAGTAAAAGTTGGGTTTATATCCTGTATTTCAGTGAGTATTTCAATATAACGTCTAGTGCTTTTTTCAATTCCATGTTAAGGTACTATGTTTACAGTATTTCTTTCGTTTGTATCGCAACCGAATTAAGGACCAGTTTTCACATAGTATTTTTGTCAGGTACTTGTAAATTACCCAAGCCCTCTTTCTTTATTTCTTTATTTTTAACAACATTAACAGTTATTTTTTACGGTAGTCCAAAAATATGTCGACTTGTTCTTAAGTCATAATAACTCATTCGCAACTAAGCGCCGTTATATATGCGCGGTTATGAGCTGCGCTAATACAAATTTAAATTTTACATTATTTCAAATTTATAATCAGGATTTTTTTTAACATAATACGAAATATAAGAACACCATTAATTTTTGTAATAATCCTTGTTTTAATCGATGTATAAAAATATTGAACATTTTTAATATAAGTAATTCAAATGTCATAATCATTGCTTTGGGATAATATTGTAACTTTAGGAGACTCTTTTATGTAGCTTAAGGCTCGATCGGTACAATTCTAGTTCCTCTGCTACATAAAGCTTCATGGGCATATTTCACCATTGTCCAAAACAAACACATTACTCTCATAAGCCGAAGGCGATAATAACAGTTTGCCCCACCACTTAACATGTCGGTGCTAGCTACCGCGTCCGAACCTAGCTCAGATGTTCCTCATAGTGATGTGACCGTACACCATCTATTATAGCTTTTATCTATATATAACTAAGCTTTTAATATAAAATTTATTTTATATTTAAGGGGAGTGCTAAATGGTTTAAATTATAGTTGTATAAAATCTTCAGGTTTATCCTTAGATGAACTTGTACATCATCTTAGATTATTCATAAAAATCTTACCGCCAAGTATTTTTAAATTAAAAAACATTAACTAACAGTTACAGGGAATAACTAATGTAGTGTGTACATGTAAAGGTAAAATCTATAGAAATATTAGTTTATTAAAATGTACCTAAACATAAGGCGTGAATAATAAGCTGTAAGTTTAAGAGAAATATAATAATAATGTTTCTAATTTTAGAATCTGAAGTAGAATAT
>DWGN01000319.1:0-10315 GCA_018247655.1 Euryades corethrus
AAGATTCTGTTGCTGTGTTCACGATTGATAAACCCTGTAGAGAAGCACTACATGTTGTGAAACATTTTCAACTGTGCAGCGTCAGTCGTACGACTAACTTGTTTCGTTGAGAGAAAATAAGTTTACTACACTGAACTTGGTTCTTTGACATTTATCATTTGTTTACATTAATCTCTCGTTTACATTGGGACTTTGCAAATAGACGAACAGTTATCCATAAGGGTAATAAAATATTATTAAAAAAGGTTGTACTTTTTAATATTTTTTTAAATTTTATTTTTGTTATGGAATCAAAAAATGAAAAGTTATTTTTCTAGATTTCAACAACATGTTTTCCTTAAAATAAAGGGAAATAATTATAATATCTGCGTAATTGTTATAATACTATATTTTCAGACTTCTTGATGGTGTGTCAATGGACAGAGTAATTTATAAAGGCTCATGTGACTATATTTATAAACATAAAATCTTACGTCGTTACCATTATCAGGTGTGTAATAAAAGGTTTTGCAAAATGCTAAATAATGACAAGGGCTTTGTATTAATAGCAAAACACTATATTTAATGTGAAAAGACTTTCGACGAGTCTTTTGTCTGATAAGAATAAACATTACACAGCATTGGAAATACAAGGACTCAAGCCCAAAACTTATCCTATACATAAATTCACTTTGGTTTTGTAACCTTTATCTTGGTGAAATTGTGCTTTTGTTTCATACTTAGTCCTCCTGGCCTTTGCAGCTTCGCCGGGTTGCTGACATGCAAAAAATGGCATTAACGTGCAACCGCCGCTCTAGAGGTAGGGGTCCATGAACGCGCCGATCGAGTATTGGCTTTATGTAGAAAGGACATTTTATTACAGAAGGGAAAGTGGGTGCCCTCCCTGGTTGTGAATGTTAAATATTATAATTGTCAGCGAGTGTGTGATCAATACCCCCTTTATTCTACCAGGAAATCACTGTTGCTGGGCACAAGCAGGAATAAATTCAAAATGGGTAGGGCGCACAAAAATGCAATCGGCGAAAATGTCTTCATCATGGCATGACATATTTATTGATATTGTCACACTTGTTGTCACTGCATTTTCAAGATGTAAACGGTCACCTGAAAAAATACATGTTCACTGTACAAATTAATACTTGGCACTCACTTGAAAAGTGATTCGAACATGCAGGGAAAATATAAGCATGAAGATCGGTGTGATTTCTGACATAGCATAGATAGTGGATATAAAATTATGGTGTACATCAGGAACTAAAATATTTATACAAAAATTTATTGCTCGGGCCGCACAGCGAAGTCGAAACATGCGTGCTAAAGCCGACTTAAAAGTTTAAGGAGATCAAATAATTCGTTATTAGCGAATGTCTTTCAATTAAACGCTCGATAAGTCTGTGTGAGATAGTAACGTTCCACCATACTCAAGTATTTTATTCACCAGGAAGTTCTAATTTTTTATTTGTATAAAACAGGTTATTCTAATGGTCGGCATGCCGGGTTCCGGCAAAACTTACTGGGCCAAGCAGCACATGGCCGCGCATCCGGATAAACGCTACAACATCCTGTCAACGAGCATGATCTTGGACAAGATGAAGGTAAAACATATCTACTAACTGTCTCTCTATCACACTCAATACAATATTAGAATTGGAAAACTTTACTTATAAATAATTTTGTAAATGAATAAATAAAAATATTAGTTGAATGTATAAAATATAAGACGTATTAGATACTGACAGATTTAAAGCATCATTTTTTTTTATGTTACACTAAAATCCAACTTTTATGTTTACATAGATGACATATTTTTCAACAGCTCGCTAAAGTGATAATCAGTACAAGTTATTACAGGCTTAGCGATAGTTTCATTAGTAATAAACGCAACGCCATACTAGCTTGCAATAAGACAAATTCAAACGTAGAGTAGTTCTGGGGTCGAGAAACGCTCTCGTGCCTACAAACGATGCAACGACAATCAGACAGGTACACACGAATACAACCGTACCTATTCAACAACAAGTCGACCTCGCTGGAGTTTTTTCCGCCACCAAGAGCAACCGAAAAAGTCAGGTCGACCCACTCGAATACCTGTAAACATTGTTGTGAACAGAAATGCTAAACGCGTATTGAGTGATATTCAAAGCTTAGCCTCTCTCTCGGAGGCCCTTGCGCGTAATTATTGTCACGGAGCGTCCGTCTATATCCCAATCTCCCAAATTCGGCGAAATTAAAAAAAATAAGGTAGCGGCCGCGCCGAGGATTTCTTTCGGAGAGAGCTTTAGAACTTAAGTACGGTATGTGTACCGTATTTTTTGCACGAGCACGAGTATTTAGGCTAAACTCACTCTGCACTCCACACCCTCAGAACCGCGGTACGAACCTAATCCCCTTCTGGAAACTGCGATAATCCTTTAAAAAAAAAGCAAGTTTTTCAAAAGTCTGTGTTAGTAATTATATATTTATTAGAAATTATGTACATTTCAAATTTTGATAATATGTAGCAAGCACCAAAGTCAACTAGTTTACACAGAAATTACATGTATTTACCTTTTATTTTTCACCACAGAGATTAGACAAAACAGCAGTACATAGCTCCGACATACACAGAAACTAATGCCACCTCTGTATTTTCAACAGGATGCAAATAACAGCAACATTTATTGCAAAATATTTCTTTAAAAAAACCTGACCTTTAGCGGTCGAACCTACTTGCTTGCAGTGTTGTGTTATATGATACCAGTGGATCGCCGCCTGAAGAAGACGTTACAAGTCTGTCAACACGGAACATCCCTGGTATCCAAATATAACGTTATTCTCTTAGATTTAAGATAGTTGTAAGCCACCAGACAATCAATTTGCTTGCGTGATTGCTATACTGTTGTGTCGGTCTTAGGTGGACTGTAAACCTTTCCGGACGAGCTACGGGGGCCGATGGGACGCGATGGTGACAAAGTGCGCCAAATGCGTTCTTAAATTGTTGGAAATCGCCAAGGGACGCAGGAGGAATTTTATTCTGGATCAGGTGAGATAAAAATAAAACGCAAATAATAACAATCTTTATCTGGCAGGCACTTATTCAGGAACAATCGAGATCGGTTTGTAAATGTGTGTTTGGCGAAGTGTTTTATCATGGCGGTATTTAGCTTTACGACATTTAGTTATAATACAGTTTAGGCGTTTAGGGTAATAGTAAATGATATTGTTATTTGCGTAATAATTTTATTTCTAGATGCAGCCACGGTAAGTAGTTAGATCTTAAGTGACTAAACTTTGCCAAACGAATGCCAAGCAAAAAAGTGAAATTAAAGCGTCTGGGATCTCTATTGAGCTTGTTCTAGGTGTCTAACTGCCATACGCACCCGGACGTTGCATATAATACGATTCGTTTTGCTCCACATTAACGACGCCGCCGACCACCATATATATGTCGCTGTAACGTAAAAACAGACGAACGTATACCCGTCGGCCCAGAGGCGCAAGTTGAGAGAATTCGAAGGATATCGACGTCTCGCCGTAGTCATTGTCACTGACGAGGAAACGTACAAGGAGCGACAGAAAAGAAGAGAAGAGGTCGACGGCAAGGAAGTGCCTGACGGGGCTATCGTGGATATGAAAGGTTGGTAGCCAACCGGTACGATAAAACCGTCTAAAATACGGTTGAAGATACTATAAAGATCTGTATTTACAACTATACCACATCCCCCCTTCATATCAGAAGACTGTAGCCGTGTTATCTATTAATCGGGAGTCGTAACGATTTTATATAATCGCTCTTATAAAGCAATTTATAATGGCGTTAGTAAAATCTTGTTATAATCTCGATTAATTACAAAATCACAGCTACTCCCAATTAATACAATGCGTGTTAATAAAATTTTGTATTTTCTAGCAAACTTCAGTCTACCAGAGAAGGGTTCGTGGATCGACGACATCATTTACCCCGAGCTGAATGAAGAGGAAGCTAAGAAAATTATAGAAGTGTTCCATAAAGAAGCAAAGGCAGCGGGCGTGGTCAAGACGAGGGAGAAGAGAGACCGCTCGGTTAGTCGAGATGGACCTCCGAGCAAGAGGTCGAGAGACAGTGACAAGCGTCATAGTCGTGATGACCGAAGACCGAGAGACTTTGGACGGGATAGAGGTATACAATCTTTTTATACAAAAAATAGGCGTATCTATAAATAAGTAATTTAAATTATTAATAACATATACATACTACACATTTTGTAAATAAACATTATTTACAGAAGACAGATGGGGTGGCAGTGGTGGTCGCGGCGGTGGTGGTGGAGGTGGAGGTGCAAGTCGTTTGGGACCCGCGGCGCGCGGCGTTCGATGGGGGGGCGGCGGCGGCGGCGGCGGCGGGGTCCGTGATCGCGGAGGTCCACACGGCATGCAGGGCCGCTTCGACCGGCAGTGGGGAATGCAGCATAACAATAGGTCAGTGATACCAATGAATAAGTAACTTTTGAACTAACCCTAGATACACTTCATTTAACAGACGAAAAGGTACATACCAATACTCTCATAATTGAGTTTTTTTATGATAATACAATTAAGCATTTGTGTACCTTTAATTTTATTAGCAGTAATCTTTTTCAAAATGTAAAATAAAAAGAAGTAACTTTTGTGGTGGTTAATTTTTGCAATATCTATTTTTATAATGGATACATGATGTGTTAACATTTTTGTTAGCGTTTACAATGCGCATTGCTCACCAGTTAATTTTCCATTTATTTGATTTACATTTGATAATGTTTTGCATCATAGAAATGACTTCGGCGGTCGCAATGATCATCGTGATAACTTCCGTGGTGGCCGTGGAGGTCCCAATCATGGTCCCGGAGGTATGGGAGGACATGGTGGCCCTGGTGGGCCAGGTGGTCCTGGTATGCGGGGCGATAGAGGGCGCGGCCCCCCATTTAATGATGGTTCACGCTTCAACCGCGACAACAGGCAACAATCAGGCAGAGGACCACCGCAAGATAAACGACAGGGCCCTGGTGAGTAAATATTTTTAAAGACGTTAATATTTGTTTTATATCGTACCCTAGAAACAATTTCCTCTAGACGTGTAAATTGATATATCGATTTCAAATTGTAATATTGTTCAAGTTATTACACGGTTAGGTGCATATTTTATACTGCCAACTTATTTTAATTAGTTCTTTACTATAATCAATAATTAATGTTTAACAGAACTTAATTAAGTTGATCCTAAAATTGTAGTTAGAAACAGAAGTAACAAGGTGTCTTTTTTAACCTTATTGTTTATAAAAACCACTACTGTGGCTGTGCTACAATGTGCGATTCCCTAAAACCTTTCTGATGGAATCCAGAATGAGCTCAATTCAATTCAATAATTTCTAATTATTGAAAATAAAATTTTTTTTCATCTTATTCGTAATATTGTATAAGTTCGCACTACAGGCGGTAATCTTGGCGGAAATGGTGGCGGTTCCGGCATGGGCTCGTGGCAGCGCGGTGGTGCCTCGCAACAGGGCAATAACCGCGGTCCGCCACGCGGCCCCGGTGGCGGTCTACCAGGTGTGCCTGGTCAGGGAGGGCAGGGCGCACCAGGATCGCAATCCATGAGGGGAAATAATAAGGTACACATGATGATTATATACAAATACAAAATAACATTAATACTGGTCCTTAAACTAAACATCACATCTGTATTATAAAGACAGGGATGTTAAAATACTTATAATACCGTTTACACATGCAGTTGCAACTGAATTAAAAGAAAATATAAAAAAATATGAAAAGTATAACATGAATTTATTGTTAAATTTGTCTTTATTAAATACAACAACAAAATAAATATCTGACATTATATTATGTTGTTAATATCATGAATTTATTTTCTTCCTTGCTTTGCCTCTGTATGTCTGGAGGTTAGCTGTTGACTTAATAGTATCTTATGCAAGGTAGAAAATTACTTTGGATGGTGGTGATACTGATTCACTTTCATATGCTTAGTATTTCGCCAGCACATTGTCTCATATTTTCCTCATCTTGATCCAATACATAGTGATTTTATTCCTCCCTGATATTTTTATTCAAGGCTTTATATTGCTTATCCTATTTATATTATTCTTATATACTCAACCATTTTACACAGCATACGTCTTACATTATTAGCTTTTAAGTCATAAAATTTATGTTTATAATTTATTTGTCCCTATTTCAGTTGTTCAATATATCACATATTTTAAACAATATGTCAAAAAATGTTTAACTAATTCATTTCTTACAAGCTTGTGTATTCTACCTATGAAATATTATGGAAGAATAATATTACTTTAAATAGTTTTCAAATACAAGGGCAATAAAATGGCGTGTCTTTAGGAGGACATAGAATGATGATTTATGTTTTGTAGCCATTTATTTTTTTATCTCCAATTTAATATATCATTCTGAAGACAACTTGTTTATACATTATACAAGAATAACAGTCTACTGTCTGATAAAAGGCTGAATAATATTAAAACTGTGAGACCTACAAATTGAACTGGGCCTACATTTTGTGTGAAATGAAGGCGCCTATGTTCATTACTACGCGTTATTAAAAAAAAAACTGCTTAGACTATTGTGTGAAATGAGGTTTCTTATCATAAACATTGTTTCACGACGAATAGGAATTATCAAACCAGAACCCGAATCAAAACCAAAATCAGAACCAGAACTCGCAGAACGCAAACCAGCCTGGATGGAATCAGTGGGCCACCAACTGGGGCGGATGGGGCAATTGGAACCAAAATCAAGGTTTGCATTTCAAATGTTATCACATATTTCAATCTTATTGTATATCTTTTTGAATTTTTCATAAATTAACTTACTTTTAGCAGGCTGGGGCGGCTGGGGTAACTGGGGATGGGGTAATCCACAAGGTGGTGGCGGCAATCAATCGGGTAGCGGCAGCCAGTCACAAGCGAGCGGCGGGAAGTCGAATCAAGGCCAGAACCAGAATCAAAATCAAAATCAACAGTGGTCTAACAACTACACAGCGCAACAGTGGTATCAGTGGCAGCAGTGGCAACAACAACAGCAAGGCTGGCCAGGGGTATGTGCAGCTCTCATGACTCATACATTGAGAAAAAATTACTAATATGATAAAACCTGAATTCCGAAAATATGAAATGTGGTTCATAAATAAATATTTTTTAAGCTTTTTGATGTAAAATAATTATATTTTTAGGGTTGTAATAATCGCTAATTATGGTATATTAAAAAAGTCTTTAATAAGATTGGCATAGTATTAAATGATGAAATGTATTGTTGTTACAGTATCAGCAGTCACAGGGCAACCAGCAATCAGGCAATGTGGATCCGCAGGCGTGGGCGCAATACTATCAGGTAACCATGAAAGCCTCAATTAGATCTTTAAGAAGAAATTAGAATAGTCAAAAAGACATTTCTGAGATGGACGATGGATCGACGTGGTTTCGATCCATCCTAATAGTGTAATGTGGGTATTAGGGGTAGCAAACGACACTTGCCCCATTAATATGGGTTATCCTAAATAGCACAGGGAGGGATTGTGGGAAATTTCTAACAGAGTTACCAAAGTCTGCAGAAACGACCACCTACTTAGGTGTACTCACATAATCCAGTCCTTCCTCTTAATAGAATATCTCTTCAAACAGCTTTCTGAAAATCATCTCCCTCTCTCCATACAAAAAAAAGTCAGTAAGACTCTCTCCCACCAAAACACTGGTAGTAACTGCTAGGGTAGATGGAATCCTATGAACTTATTACTGAAGTCCACAAGCCGTTCCTCCTTATATATTGCTCATTGCGTCACCAGCCTTTCAAGAAGAATAATCTACATTCTGGAGTTAGGTTGGTGGCTTTGTTTTTAAAATCTGCATGACCATCACCACCAATATTTTTTAAATTGGATATGAAAATTAGTAGTGGGTAGAGAGAGATACCTCTCAAAAGGCTGACGACGACCACCGAGTTGGTTTTAGTGGGTAAAAATCTCTACGATACTCTACTTCCCTCGAAGGAAGGTATCTTTAGATCCCCCTCCCCCCAACCTTTACAAAAAAAGGATAGGTATACCACTATTGATCTTATCTCTTCCAATATATAAAACTGTGATAGATATAAAAAGAGTAAGGACTTTGTTAACCTCATTACCTTCTATACATAACCACTGGTGGTAGGTATCTGTTGCTGGAGACCATCTAGGTAGGAACCACCACAGCTTATTTCTGCAGCCAATTAGTAAAGTTAGCGCTGTGTTCCGGTTTGAAGGACGTTTAAGTGAAATTACTGGGGTAAGGACTCTCAACATCTAAATCAAGGCGACGAGCACAATGTGGTGTATGTACCATCCAAACAAGAGCCACATTGTTATGGGTAGGCGTATCACTTATCATCAAGTGAACGCCTCGCTCGTCTCTGACGTGTATTTTGACGTGTATATTAATGAATGTAAAAATATTTTAACAGAACTACGGCGGTGCGAACTCTGCAGCTGTAACCGGTGTACCGCCGCCCAGCGATAAGAAGTGAAGCCCGGGGCGTACGAGCACTCGACTGCGCGTGAACCGAACCACCCTCTACACAACAGTTCCACCATTGTAATTATAATATAGTTTTAAGTTGATTTTGAATCATTTTTCAAATTAACGACATTTAAATTATATTAATATATTAAGTATTATTATTGGATTATTTTTTTGTACCATAGTCATGTCCTTCAATAGAAGAGCATACCGTCTCCTTAAAGATCGGCAACGCAGCCGCGACCCCTCAGGGTTTGCGACTGTTTATGGCTGCAGTGGTCACTTACCATCAGGTGAACTGTCTGCTCGTTTGTCTACGAAAGCCCATAAAAAAATTGCACCGTTAAAACTTGAACTGCTGGTGGACATTTGGTGGTAGCTCTCTGTTGGTGGACACTGTATAGGTACTAAACTGTAATGTGCGAGAATTAGTTATCTGGTTTAAAGGGCTTAGTAATTGATGGTGTTACTGAAGAGGAGACTCTTTAAATGTTTGTGGTCAAAAATAATAAATTTTTTAGTACATTTTAAAGAGTAATAGATGAGTGCAGAAACTAATATTTCTGTATATACAATTTTATAAATTTCTCAACATTATTGTAATAAGAAGTGTAAAGTGAATTCGTCAGTCGAGTGACGTGTCAGTCTAGTTACTCGACGGTCGAGTAATCGCCAGCCGAGTGACTCGTCAGCCGAGTATCTCGTTAGTCGAGTAACTCGCCATTAGAGTTGTAAGTTAGTGCTTAATATATTTCACGTATGCAATAATTGTATCGGTTAGCGCGCGGTGATGACGCGGCGGTTCGGCTGAGAGCGTTAATATAGGCATTAGTTTTAATGTGAAACGTTACTATATTTTTATAGTGAGCGGCGCTTTCGGTACGTTACGATCGTACCGAGAAACTGGTACGTAGAGCACCTACCGTAATATGCGTTAACTGTATAATAATAATATAGGCGTAACTGAAACGGGGAGGGTATGTCTACGCGGCTGTGTATGTGCGCCTGTTTGTGTATGTTGTGTGCACTGTCCTAACCCCCCGGATTCTCTTACCTGTGACCGTTGTTCTGATGATTTCAATTAATAAAATTGTATTGAGTCCGCCCGCTGTTTTATTCATTACCATACCAATAAACATGCCCTACCGCTTTTATATTGGATACAATGCATTTTATAACAGCCATATTCACTGGTGGTAGGTCTCAGTTGCCGGAGATCGTTTAGATTAGTACCACCGCAGCGCCTAATTTTGCCGCCAAATAGTAATGTGCAAACATTACTGTGTTCCGGTTCGAAAGGCGTTGTAGCTAGTGAAATTACTGGTGTAACGAGACTCGACATCTTCTGCCTCGAGGCGACGAGCACAATGTGGTAATGTATCTAATCTAGCGTCACATTGTTATGGGCAGGCGTATCACTTACCATCAGGTGAACGTCTCGTTCGTCTCGTCGCTTACTTAAAATAAAAAATATTTGCACAAATATTTCAAATAAGTCAAAATGGTCATTTATATCGAATTTGATGTTGATTTAAATATAATTAACACATTGACTGCCAGCTAACATATCTCATAGTGCGTGCTGCAATTTTAATTTATTTACAAATGGGCATTTTACTTAGAAATATTTTTAAATAACGAAAGAAAATTTATATGGAGTATAAAATAATACGTTTTTCTACACAATTAATTATAATATATGGAGTAAAAAAAATATAACTTAGACGATTAGATTATATTAAATATATGTGAATGTATTACTAAAATTTAAAATTATTCTTATTATTGTTGTATAT
>DWGN01000320.1:0-10307 GCA_018247655.1 Euryades corethrus
ACCTTGAAAGTGGTAACTTTCTGGTGTACCAAGAATATAATACTTTATCTCTTACCTAGTAGAATTATGGCTATATGCTTAATATAAAAATTTATTGGTTATGTACCACAAAGGTTTTTTATAAGTTCCCTTATCCCTTTTTTTGTAATTTCAATAGATTAATTCATTATTAACAAATGTTCGCAGCTACTATTAAGTGACAACCAACTCTCTTACATACCGTATGAAGAGTTGGCTCCACTCCGCCAGCTAAGGTACCTGGATCTTTCCAACAATGTCATCAAACAAGTGCCCCCGAATCATGAGTTGAATGGAGTTACTTTATCTCTGGACGCTTTAAAGTAAGTTAAACTTAAAATATACGTCTTTATAAAGTTTGCCCTTTAGAACTTACTAATTTTAGTTACCGCCTTTATGAATAAACAGGATGATTGGTAATAAGTGTTCTAAGTTTCAAAGGGGCGAATATATAAATGATTTGCTGTCACTTACATATAAGTTTTTCACTTAGAATAATAGTTATCTGATTTATTGTTTATACCGCTGGGAATCAAAACCTTCTCTCACAATTAAAGAGTCGAGGAAATAATCCACCACGGTAGCAAATTGCAGGTAGATTTCTTGACAGCTAATAGTAAACAATTACTAAGTTACTACACTATATTTAAAAAACATATATATACATATATGTTGTGATATTAAATAGTTTCGTAGATCCATGTCAGGATCACACCACACGCTTTTTCATGTCCAGTGTATAGAATAAATGAAATTTGTTAATTGCCGATCCTGAGTCGAGATCAAAAATATCTTAGAGGCATAACATATATCTTTCTCTTCTGTCTAACATTAAATATGGTAACTTTAAGGATACTATTCTAAATTACAGATTAGATCAAAATCTCATCGGCACGATGATGCCCGGGTCTTTTAAATACTTCAACGTATTGAACTCCACAACATTGGACGGAAATCCTATCATCTCTTTAAGGGTAAGTGATTTCTTAGTTCTATAGTTGTATTTTTTAAGTTGATAAGTATTATATAAAGATATAAAAATCTAGGAAAGTGTTGTTAAAAATTATGGTATTAAATTATTTTAAAAGACAGAATGCAAAAAATGTGAGGTACTTTTAAGTATTCAAGTAAAAATATTAAAATTAAAACTTTTCATTGATGTCTTCACAAAATCGTGAAATATTTAATACCTCTTTTCATTCCATGGGTTCGGTAGATATCAAAATTACTTCCAATGCAACGAGAGCCACCACTAACATAGTATTAATAGGCGAAAATTATAAATACCTGTCAGGTTTTTTTTTTTAATTTTGAATTTACTCGTAAATAGTTAAACAGTATTAACTAAATTATTTTCTATTACTTTCACGAAAACTTTTATTAGTTTTATTTAATAATTAATATATCATATCAATTTCAGGAAGACGCCTTTAGAAACGCTAAGATTAAATCATTGTCACTTCGAGATTGCAGCATTTCTGATTTATCACCAGCTTCTTTCGCCGGTTTAGAGAACAGCTTACAAAGTCTAGATCTATCAGAGAACAACCTAACAATGCTGTCGAAATTCATGTTAAACAAACTCGACTCACTGAGGTTGCTGAATCTACGTGAGAATAAGGTAAATAATATACGACAAATATTAATGGCGATAAAGTTGTTCTCAAACTGCCTAGCTAGCTTCTGACTAACAAATCAAAAAAGTAAAGTTTTCTGTGCCAAAAACTTCACTTTTAACCACCTATGATTTTATTTCCTATGGTTAATATTATTTTTGTTTAATCGAAACATTTATATCCAATAGGTGGACACGAATTTGCTCACTACGAACAATCCGTCGGAATTCACGCCGACATCGTACAACAACTTCCAATACAAGCTGTTCTATCTAGACATAAGCGGCTCGTCCTCTTTGGAAACCAGTTTGCAAGATATAAGAAAGTATGGAAATTTTATTACTACATCCATTTTATTATTTTAAACTATTCCCAATTTTTTTTATCTATAAACATCTTTACAGAATTATTTATTTCAAACTTATAATGTAATAAAAGATGCAAAAGTCTTATAAACACGCGATATATAATATCATATGGCAACCTATATTATAATTACAGAATGAGATCGCTGCGATATCTCGCTGTTAGCAAACTGATAAGAAGAAGTATCAGTGCCGAAGACTTCCTCGAGTTCGGAGTTGAGCTAGAGGACCTGAAGATATTTGGTAGCACGATTAATAAAATAGAAGCGAGCGCTTTTCAATATGTCAGGACGATAAAAACGTTGGATCTGTCTGAGAATAATATCGACTACATCGACCCCTTCGCTTTTGCTGAGGTAAGACTTGAAAGTATTACATAGCTCTCTGATAGCTTAAATTGTCTAATACCTTGTGTTGAAATCACGACGGAGGCGCTGCTCAGATATGATCATAACAATATTATTATGGACAAAACGTATCACTTTCCAACTGGTTAATGTCTTACTTTAGTTATATTGGAAAGAGATGAATAAAGTTTTAACATACAACTAACTGTAGGAAACCTACAACAAGTGTGGCAACACTAATTGAACGAAAGATATATTACATTATGAAGTGTGCTCACATTGTGCTCTGGCAATTAGCTCTTACTGTAAAATTATATAAATGTAGTAAACAATAAATTATTTCTTGTGTACGTATCCAAGTTTTATTAATGCGCAAACAAACCAGGAATACAGTCTACACAATAAAATACCTAAGTGTGACAAAATTATTATCTTTAGTAACCAACAAAAAGCCTGATAGAATTAAATTCTTTGGACAATGACTCAAACTAGTCGATTTGAATTTCATTAGCGAACTACTTGTTAATCTTTTTTGTTCATTCGTATAAAACCTCCGCTTTTACATCAATGGTTAAATTGAAATAGTACTTAGATGAAAAAAAATTAAGATATTTAGTACGTGTACTTATAAACTGTCTACATATTCCAGTTGCATAGTTTAACAACGCTTAAGATGGCAAACGGTTTGGACGACTCAGTTAAAATATTACCGTTTGAACCTTTGAAAGCACTCATCGAGTTGCAATATTTGGATTTAAGCAACAACAAAATAAAGAACGTCCCCGACACCTCTTTCCATTTCCTTAACAAATTAAGGGTGTTAAACCTGCAAGATAATTCCATTGATCACTTCTCCAAAGGTACCCTGCAGGTAATTTGCCCATTTATTTACTTATATACATATTTCATAATTTTTCGTTATATTTTAAAATATAACGTCTGTTTCATTTAATGGTACTGTAGAAAAATGTTCTTATGAAATTTCATATATATGTTATTAGTATTTTATTTGATATAGCAATTTCATATTTATTTGTAATTTCAGGGCGACATACACAAATATTTGGAGAGTGTTTGCTTATCCCTAAACCAAATGACCCAAATCGCCCAACACACGTTCGTAGACCTGAGAGAACTTCAAGAAGTTTTGATTGAAGACAACCAAATCGAAAGTATTCAAAGACGATCTTTCACTAGTTTAGATAATTTGAAAGTTATCAAACTGAGGGGAAATAGAATAATAGATATATCCGAAGAGGCTTTTCAAAATTTGCCTGCTCTTAAAGAGTAAGTTCTTATTCACTGTTTCTACAGAACAAATATTTCATTTAATTGTTTTAAGTTATGTTTTGTTTTATCTGAATACCGTTACAAGTACATGAGGTAAATTTTCAGGTAGCTAAATTGGCAAATAATTTATTAATAAATGTAAACTATTCTCCAGGATGGATATATCGTTCAATCGTCTAGAAACTTTCAAGTTCTCCATATTCGACCAAGTAGGCTCAGCGACCGCTCTGAAAGTGAACGCTTCCTATAACCGCATCACTTCACTCACCGACTCCAACTCGCCGACTTTCTTCTCATCCAGCTTTTATCCACCCCCAAAACCTCAAAGTAAGTAAAACGTGATTTCCTTATTTGTTCATGTGCCTAAACATTAAAATAATTCTTTATTTGCTTAATTTCAAGCTTTTGTATTTAGATTTTGCAAGCAAGCACGGATGGACTGATTTTATGATTCCTATTTTACATATTTTTCTGTGCATTGTATATTTGCTGTATTAGCTATAGGATATATTATTTTATATCTACAACTTTCTCTTTATTAAAAAAAATGAACACTGTTACTTATTTACTCATCATATAATAACGAGTAAAGATTATGTTATACAAAGACACACAAGAATTCATTTTCTTAATCTAATAATTTGCATATACATAACTAAGTTGCAATCTACAAATATCAAATAAAGTCTTTTGTTATGTTTAATACATAATCACAAACTTCTATAACAGATTTGTTGTTTTAGTATTGGTGTATATATAATTTATTTCCCCTGTGTTGTATGGTTTCTGTATATGTTCTTTTGCTTATGATTTTTTATAATTCGTTATAAATAGTTCGACTTGTTTCATTCTAATCACTTCTTCCTATTTCTCTTTATTTTGCATCTAATGAAGGCTTGATATCTGACAATGCGATTCCTCTACAACAAGGTGAATCAACTACATGTTCTTATATCATCTCTTATATCGCTTACTCAGATTTATTTACTGTGACCATTTAATTATATGTTACTATATATATTGCAGGCATTGGAACAGTCACAGTGAATATCCGGGTCCTAGATTTTTCACACAACAATATAACTTATATCGCGCCGTATTATTTCAGGTACGGAAAAATTATTGTTACTGTATTTTACGTTTTGGTATTTTATAAAATTATACTTAATTTACTTTCTGATATTATTTTAGGCATGCCGATTTAACTTTGTCAGAATTGTATTTATCACATAATTTACTTAGAAATATCACGAGAGAAGTATTCGGTTCAATGTTAATGCTGCAGTATTTGGATCTATCTCATAATCAGATATATCACATGGAATATGACTGTTTTAAGAAAGTTAAGAATTTACAGGTAATCATTTTCTGGTGCCTTTATAGATTTTTTTTATAAGTATTTAAATATTTATTAAGAAAGACAAAGCTTGACTTTATAACCCTAGAGGAATAAGTTTTCAATTATTGAAAAGGTCTAAATTACGTATTACTAAAGTAATTAATTCTCATCGACACCAAAATTAAGAAGGTAAATTTATATAATAGATCAAAATGTCAAGTTACACAAAAAAATACATTATATTTGCAGATAACATCAAATAAATATTTCTAAATTAAAACTTGAACATCTTTTTTCCAGATTGTGGACCTTTCACATAACAATCTCATTGAAATGCCGATAGAAGTTTTCCATGAGATGCTCGCATTAACTTCTGTTGACCTATCCGATAATCTCATTAAGAATTTGATGGACAACCTCATTATTTCACCATCAATCGAAAGGTAATTGAAAATGTGTATGATTTAAGTATTACCTTTGGATTAGTACTCAGAAGAAAAATAAAGTTGGATATTGTTTGTTTTTGCGATATTTATTTTTTAAAAGTCAATTTAAAATTAACTGACCTTCAATTTGATTTCTTCTCAACAGACTGGATTTATCAAACAACGATCTATCGCGGGTACCGACCAATTGTCTATCTCACGCCGCTGCTGGTAATCTAGTAGAATTGGATTTAAGTGGAAACACTATACCTGCAGTTTCCATTACTGATCTAGTTCAGAGATTCAGGGTAACTATAAAACATATATCAAACTTTGCACAGTAAGATTAAAATGCAATACTATATCGAATTTAACCTGTTGTTTGAGAAGTAGTTTGAATAATTGCTTGTACACTTTTTAAGTATACTATTGAAAAATTAAAATATTAATGTAAATAGAATCGTGAATTATAATTTATCCTACATGTTTAAGTATTTTGTGGTATGACGTATATATAACAACGTCCAAGTATTTGGCAAATACCATTTTTTGTCGTTTTTTTGTATTATGTTAAATTTTTCTTAATAATTCTTCATAGTATCTGAATATTTATAAATGTTTGTGTTTGTATATTGTTTCGATTTGAGCAATAAAGAAACATAAAAGCGACAAAATCCCTCGTGTATGTTTACTAACTGTGACGTAGTTGTCCGCCAGTGTGTGCGTAGTTAATGCTAACTTGTGGCCTCGTCCCTGCATGTGTTGCCAGAGCCCAGATCAGGACTACTGGCCCGAGGATCACGACGACTACAACGACGAATACATGTACCACACAGCTAGAAGAGATCATACGCGAGTGTTCCATCAAAAAAAGCAATTCCCGCAGAATATATTGTACAAGGTAGACCGCTGTTAGATCCTCAACTAATATTTAACGAAGCATTTTTATTTGTTTGTCTCTGTGCTTTACTTTCACAAAATTTCTGCACTTCTAGTCGTAGCTGTATTATTTCATTTTTTTATTTAAATTGTTTGCTTTGCAATTCAGGAACTGTTTCCAATTTTCCTTCGTTTATTGTCTTACTTTTTTTTTACATTTTTAATATAGATTTGGATCTTATAGTTGGTTTCTTTAAGTAAGTAATTTTTATTCAAAGTTTTGTTCTGTTTCATATATTTATTTTTACTATACTTATTAGTTTTTGCTCGGCTTTAATTGAAATAAGATTTTATTTGATTATCTTAATAAAATAAAAATCTGTAAGTCTCTAATAAAAAGTATGTAAGTTTGCTTCTGGTTTTTTCTTCGGATTTTTTTACAATAATGTACAATAATTAAGATATTTTATGCTTTTACAATTTCAGTCCCTTGCATGGTTGGATTTGTCCAATAATCATCTGGTACGCGTTGAAGGTGGCTCTTTCGGGGCTTTACCGAAGTTAAGATGGTTGGACTTAAGCAACAATTCACCCTTCAATCCCAGCGAACGCGTGAACACAATGTTTAAAGGTTTAGAGAGAAGGCTATCACATCTTGGATTGAAGAACGTGAGCTTGAAATCTGTAAGCAAACATCAATTTCTACATTTAAGAGATATTTTATTTGTTAAAAAGATATTTATGATGTAGGATCAAAGCCCGTCCATGTCCACCCTTATAGGCCTCAAAAACAACAACAATTCTCCAAAATAAAATCTTAAGAAGGCTATTTAATTTTTTCACTTTCAGATTCCATCTATGTCATTATCAAAACTAAAGAGTCTTGATCTGTCTTACAACAACCTTCCTTCAATATCACCTGAAACTACAGCAAATCTGACTAGGCTAAGAGCTCTCGATCTTTCATATAATGACTTTACAAAAGTACCTGAAGCAACTCATTCACTAACCAATCTACGCTGGCTGTCTCTATCAGGGAATCCGATAACAGCATTGAGGAATACTAGTTTGTATGGAGTATCGCCTCGATTGGAGTATCTTGATGTAACACGTCTTCGGTTGAATATTTTGGAGGTAATTAAATAACAAACTAATTTAGTCTATTTATCAAAAAGAATAATTACTACAAAATTACACTTTTTGACTTTTTGTTAAAAATATAAACTTGTCGTAATCGAACTTTACAGTATGAAATTCGGTATATCGATTTTTCTCAATGATTCTTTAGTAATTTTTTTTTAACACATTACTTTCATTCTTATTGTAAATGCTTGTTATATTAATACGTAATTATTTATTGACACTAATACAGTAAAAATAATAAAGAGGCTTTCATTTACAAGTGAAGACATAACGCTTAATAAATAATAACGAATCGAGAGAAAACTTCTGATTGAACCGTTAAACATGAAATGATGAAATTAAACATGTACAAAAGCGTCATGAAACGAATTAATTCTGTTGATACTCTATAAATATTGTAAGAAATCATTATAAGCAAGTTTTATTATTTACAGAACGGCGTTTTTAGCAAAATGTTTGGATTGCGAACACTTAAAATAAACGTTTACCCCAGCGTTAGAGATTTCAACGTACCGCAGCTGTTGACTTACAATGCGGCGATAGAAAATCTCGAAATCGAAGTGGACGACCCTCAGATAGACCTAGGCAAGGAGATGACCGGCGAATTACCTACCAAACTGAATAACATTACATTAACTGGAAGAGCTCTTAAATTCATATCTCAATATCTACTTAGTGTAAGTATTATTATTTATTAAACCAAACGAAAACAGTAAGACATTAACTCTATAAGTAATTGAAACTGCTCAAAACAACGTGGTGCTAGTTAGAAGGATATACTCTGTACCATATCGTGCTCGTCGCCTTCTTACTATATATGTTAAACCTCGTCACTTTAGTAACTTTTCATTTGATACGATTCCTTTTAAACAAAAACACAGTAATATTTGCACATCACTATTTATTACATTTGCTAGCTAATACAGAAATTTTAGTGTCCAAAAGTAGGCTACATTTCTTCAATTACGAATAAAGTTTAATAATTATATTTTCAATCATTAATTTCTAATTATATTTTCTAATAGTAAAGATTGATAAACTTGATCATTTGTACAATGTAAAGGCAATTTATAGTAAAAAGGTACAATCCATCTTCCAGGGGGTCCAATCGAAGGTCTTGCGACTGACGATTCATAATACCAGCGTCGAAGACATTGCCAGTGAAGTTTTCTGGAAACCAGGTCGCATTAAGAACTTGACGTTGGATCTGAGATATAACCGCCTAGCACGAGTACCTAATCCAGCTCAAAAAGAATGGCCAGATGTTCCCAATCATTTGTTCCTGCATGATATTCTTGTATCTGGTAATCCTCTTGCATGTGATTGTGGAATAGGGTAAGTGATATTATTGAATATAATGATATTTCAACAAAATAATATATAAAACTATATTATTTTGTTAAACTAGATATTACAGGTGCTAATGTTTCAGATGGATTGAAGCTTGGGATCGGAAGAGGAGACAATATCTTTGCGATGGTCCCTCAAAATGTATTGCAACGCGCGACGATGTTAGGTTCTCCATCTGTCCTTTGTACAACAATCGGACCTTAATTGACGTAAGCTATCTCATCATTATAATTGATAAGAGATTTATATTTTAACTTTTACTTCAAGTTCCTCCACATCGATATCATTTAATATTGCTGTATGGGCTAAACTTTACTTTTTATCCGTCTCCAGGTGCTATCAAAGGACTTAGATTGCAGTTGGAGCCGAGGATTTTTAACATCACCGAATCTACTTATTATTTTAAGCATGTCCGTTGTAACGTATCTATACATTTGAGGACTGTTCTGGCTTCTAGGAATCTATGAAGAGTTTTATAGATTATTATCATCTGTATATACATTTTGAATTAAAGACTTTATCAAAATCTTGAAAGAGGAGGATTATATTGCGGATAACCATCTTACTAAAATGGATTTTCTGTTAAATATCACTTATAAAATCCAGAAATGAGTGAGACTTGAAACTAACCGATTTCGAATCATTAATGGCCTAGTAGCGTCACTTAGCCAAATAGTTAATGTAGTGATATATCAACAAATCTTAAGACTCTGTGAGATTACTTGAAGGTGTGTATAAAAATGTATATTGGACATTGTGGAAAGTGTGATGAACAAAGGAACAGAAGCCGGTGAAATTATGATTGCTTATTCATAATAAAGGAAAAGCGTGATCTCAAGGGTTACAATCTACAGATTTTTTTAGATGAAGTAAAGCTTGTGACTTGCACTTTGTGTTGCCCCCTTTTAGATTTATTTCGAGTGTTATACTTTGTTTTTGTTTAAAATCTACACATTTCGTGCACTATCCGGCTATGATTTGAATGTTTACAGTTTATGCGTAACGCTTACTGAAGAAGATGAACAAGTAAAAAAACTTGAGGTCGTTATGGTAGTTTGATAAGTGTATGGAAGTGCACTTAATGTCTTGTAGATATTGCATTTAATTGGAATTAAAATTTGTTGAATTGAAAGCAATGACTTAATTATTATTCTCTAAGTAGACTGCATTCGCTCGAATGATATGTGTTCGTCCATTACTAATATTAACAATATAATTTATAGACGTATTTGTTTATTAGGCTTAAATAATTATAAATATATTGAGTCAAGTGTGAAATCATTTAGATAATAGTTTTGTTCTTCATTTACCCTATTTGCAAATGCTCTATATTAATATAGTTGTTATATGAAATAAATCTTTTCTCTGTTTAAATTGTTACATTAATGCAATCTCTTCTTATACACCTACAAATTAGTTAAGTCTATTTGCGATAAAATGTTTGAAATAAAACTTTATTGTTTTCAACTTTCAAAGTCTATCTGGTTATGAAATTTAAAAATATTTTATTAAATAATTTAGTATCACATCTATGA
>DWGN01000321.1:0-10307 GCA_018247655.1 Euryades corethrus
CTCTTATAGTATATACTCAAAACTGCACTACGTCAATATTGTAGAATCATTTTTTTTATGAATTTAAGTAACGGGACGAACGAGACGTTCACCTGATGGTAAGTGATGCGCCTGCCCATAACAATGTGGCGCTAGTTAGGATGGTATGTACAGCATCACATTGTGCTCGCCGCCTTGACACAAGATGTTGAGTGTCAATACCCCAGTAATTTCACCAGCTACAGCGCCCTTCAAACCGTAACAAAGTAATGTTTGCACATTACTACTTAGCGGTAGAAATAGACGCTGCGGTGATACTTACCTGGACGGTCTCCGAGAACAGAGACCTACCACCAGTAAGTTTTGGTTTGGAAGGACGTCTCTAACCCTAACAGCAGCAATACCAAAAGTTTTTATATGAAAATATTATTGTTCATAAGGTTAGTAAATATACGTATTTACGTAATGTAATAAACGTAAATAATGGAGGTATATATTAGTATTGAGTAGTACAACTCGTTTTAGGGCTTACTTTGCCGGATACCGTATATCTACCATCCTATTTCTGTCGACAGACAGTCGCGTATAAATATTACGATGTTCCGGTTAGAAGGATCAAAGAACGTTGTAATATAGAAAACTAAATTACTATTGTAATAATCGACGTAACATAAAAAAACACCAAATCATACTACTGCGTTGTTAATGACAGACGCTTGTCTATTAGTTCATCGCGTAGGAAAAGGAAATCAGTTTGACTCTCTTTCTTCGAGAAAGAGTCTTTGTTAGTATTATAAAGAAAAGTCATTTTGTTTATGTAATAAATGCTTAATTTTTTTTAATTTTAATTTATATATATAAATATATATGTACTTCATAAAGTAAACAGTTGTTATGACTGTCAAGTATCACCGTTCAGTGGCGGCGGATTCGTCAAGCGCGCGGTGTGATTTTGTTCGCTTTTGTTGTCAAACATCGCGGTCAGTCGCATTAGCAACCCATAAATTACGGGGATAAACGAAACCGACCGAACCTACCGCAACCCGTGGCCCTGATGAATATGCAAAGCGGCAGAAGCGTACCAGGTCCTTGTCATGAGCGGGGGCGCTTCATCTTCTCAACCGTTTCATAAACAGCGATCGAAACAAACTTCTCAAAGGGGATTAAACGTTTAGATACAACTTTATTAAAAAGTTCCTCAGATATAATGTATTAATTCAAACATATAGAATACAAACATATATATTTACGTTTAATTAAATATAATGTCTAAAAGGTTCAGGTCTATAGATAGGTGGTAACTATCAGTAGTGATTAGTAGCGTAATATACATTACAAGAGAGATATATCCAGCTGACGTCTATCGGTACAGATTATCACATAGGAAAAAGTATAAAGTCTTCATTTAAGACACTGATTAGAATTTAGTAATCATATTATATCATAAAAGACGACTAAAGATGTTATATTTATATAGAAAGGATAGCTAGTAGCTTTCTCTATAATAGTTACCGTTAAGTTCATGTATTCATTTAGTACCATGTAAATATAGACACAACATGGGTGACATGTATAAGTTAAATTATCATTTCTCTTAACAATAACTTGAAGATATAATTAAGAAATAAAATATCCTAAAAATGATAGATTTTAGATAAATTTTCCTTATTGGTGTTATATAAATCTTTCTTACGGAAGTAGTTTAGCGTGGATCGGACCGGTATTGTCGGCGCTGTAGTAGTCATTCGCCCTCTAGCTCTATTCAAATAAGTGCTTAAAAAAATTATGTATACAATCTCGCACGTTACAATTATGAGGCGGTGGTAATAATGCGAGGAATTTATTTGAATTACAAATTGAACGCACCGGCAGACAGTTTTAGCGCGCGGCGAATAAATAATTTGATATTATGCAAAGTGATGAGACTACGCTTAAACGCCGCCAGCGACCTTGACATAGACCCATAAATAAGAATATCTTAACCACTCATACATATGGACGGGCTCGCACACTCAAATATGGTAAGTGCCGGCTTATGAATAAATTTTATTATTTAAAACTCGGCATGTTCATTACTAAAACAAATACTCGTAAGCCGTAGTAGTACAGGATGCTCAGCGGAACTGCAACCTCTCGGATCGCCAAGAAAGTATGAACGACTTATTAAACACACGCTGGAAAGAATTTTAACGTTGTTCCTCTGAGTATCTTCTACACTGTTATCTAGTAGTTTCCGACAATTATGAATAGTATTAAATCAAGCTCTGTCTGTCATAGAAAACGACTAAAAAGATATTCGGGTTTTAAAGATTCATTCCCTCATTGCTTTTATGTGGTTTCGTATTTGTCATATCAGAACGATAGCACTGAGTAAGGTTTACGACCTTACCTGAGAAGTATATGGTGTGTTCTGTAGGAGATCCTTAAGCTTACTGTCTGTGCTAAGGATAACCATCGATAGAGTTTTAATGAGTATACGTCCTATATACTGTCTTCCTTCTCAAAGTAGGGTATATTTAGATATCTTCCTCTGCGTAAAAATGATGTCACACGAAACTTTAACATCTAGTTTCGTAATAGCGTAAATGTTTTGCGTTTTGCGAGTTGGTAAATTGTGGCATCTCAGCCGTTCAGCCGATCAGCGAGTAGAGCGAACCGAACTCAAGGTGATCTAGGCCGGCGCGCCCACGCGCCAAGACTGACGTCAGCCGCGCTCTCTGGGATACCGAACAACAATACCTCCTATCCAATTGAATTCGCATTACGCCATCACCAACGCCTAAAACGTCTCTATTTCCACATAAAATCGTGAATGCGGTTTCATAAATCCTCTCACTTGTAACATAACCAATAATCCACTTCTCAGTATCAACTACCATACCACTTTATCCTTCTACAACTAACAATTATTAATGCGTATTAGTTACAGCTAAAACGCAATTAATAAATACTAACGGAATTTGTTATATTAAAATATATTCAAGTTGCAGTTAAAAGACACCCTGTAACGAAGAGTTCACATGGCCCGGGGCAAATCATACAAACAACAAACACGCCACCGACAACAAAAACGAGACAACAATCGAGCGTTTCCATTAAACAAATTCGTGAATACGTAATGCAGCTCAATGCTCGATATTAATATTTATAGGATCGGCCGATTTGAATAGATCCGAGATACGGCTCGTTAGCGGGCGCGAACTCGCCGATCCTATCACAATTTGTTTTGTCAAGATTTACTCGCAATTAGCTTATCAATCGCGAGCTTTTATACGCTCAACTACTGCAGCGAGCTTATTAACTTAACTGTTACGATATTTACTGACAAATCTTATATAAACATCGCTACATTAAACTTTAAATGGCGTTCCAGTCGATTTTATTAAAGAAACGATAGTAACTCGACTCTTTATCATCAGATTAGATAGAAGTCTGATGCTAATCTAAAAAAATATGATAATTGTTAATAACTTAAATCTCAAAGGGTCTAAGTAAAGATATATTATCTTAGTTTACTTATAATACTTTCGCGTGCTTTAGAAGAATCATAACTATCGTCAAATCGTAATTAGGTATAATAAGATCTTAGTTGTTTTAGCAGTGGAACATTATAGAGGACACACTAATATTATGTCAATAATATATTATTATAAACTTAATATATTCTTTAAGGTGATATTGCTAAAGTCAAGTCACAAATCTAAACAATATGCTTAGAAAGTACCATTATTAAAAATTTTCATTCGTTTTAACGATTCTTCGATATAAATATTTCAATAATGTTACAGCTAGTATATAATTTCGTTGTCACATAGTGAAAGTGTATATTCAAAGAAAGCAGCAGATTTCACAGATTCTATCAACTGTATTGTACATTATAGAATTTATACCCAAATTTGGACATCGTTAGGTTAAAATGCAAAGTGACGACGACGATGAATAAACATTGACGAAGACATTATCATTTACGAGACGACCACCTCATAACTATAATAAGTTTGTGAGTGATTTAATTGAAAACGGATTTTTTTATGTAGATCGAGCGAGCTGATACAAACAGTGAATGATCTCCGGCGGAGTGGAGGCGACATACATACACGAGAGAGAGAAAAAAAAAGCAGGTATTCATTGACGACGTGTGCGTCCGCCATGATAAATATGTATAGAACTAAAGCGCTTACAAATTAACTTAATTTTTAATTACAACATTAGATACTTAGATATTTACATCCAATTAATAACATCAAGCAATATGTTTAACCTTATCTACTCCAGTCTTAAGAATCTTCCAAAAGTTTGTTTCATATAGAATCATAAATTCACAATACTTCATTTAATAAAGAATATTCAACATATTACGTAGAGTTTGACTTTTTATGTGATTATAATGAAAATATTATTAAACACGTAATAAAAATTTAAAATCATTCACTTTCGATCTTTAGTATCAATAAAATATTCAAGAGCAATGAAATAAATTTGAATTTAAAGCGAAGAAAAATTTATGCGTATATAAAATGTTTACAATGTTTAACACCAGTGGTTACCTGGTGATGACCGTAAAGGTAAGAACTACATCAGCTCCTATACCTTCTGCCAAACAGTCGACTGAAAATACTGCCATATATCTCTCATCAAATCTTGCCTATGTGGTAATAGTATATTATCACATTATTAACTGGAAGTAGATCGCTGATAAGTAATAAAATATAAGCCTTTTCCACACATCAGTCTAAAGTTGCACACATCCATCAGCTACCTGCAAACTTCACCAATTTGCAGTTCTACCTTCAGAAAGGTGGTCCATAGCAACTTAAACCACTACGCACCAATCACTTGAAGAACTAACAGCTGATCAACTGCTAGTCCTTCGAAGACTATACTCTACCCACTCCGACTTAATCTAACAATGCTTTAGGATAAGTCATTGAACATAGTTCACCGTTGAGTCATTTAATATATAACTGAACCAATAACATTTCATTTTATAAATCTTATATGGAAACTGGATTATATGGAATGCCAATCAAGGTCTTTACTAACTTTTCAGTTCTAAAATAATTTTGATAAAACACGTTTAGGAAGTCATGAGTGTGGAACCTGAAGTGGCAATAGGTTGATTTATAGCAGAAGTGAACATCGTCGAAGTAACCGTAGCATAGGATGACCACTAACCAGAACGAGCGACGATCGACGTAAGGAGACAGCAACTGGATAGGTATAGATGAATTCCTTAAGTCCATGTTTGTCATTGTAATGAAGATAATGAATATTTAATTACAGTCCGACTGTATAACGAAACAGATCGATATGCTAATGAATGTTGCTTAATTAATAAAAGAGAAATTTCAATTTAACAGTTATTGTTTCGATTGTGGAAGAAATTAAAAAATGTTGTCCCTTAAGTTCCCAGACGGTGTCCCCGGCAGGCGCTGCGTAACGACAAAAGGAAGGATACGCGTACGTGCCTCACAAAGCCGCGGACGATATTATCCTTAGGTTTTTACATCGGCCGTATTAGGAGCGACGCCGGGGCTTCATACGTGTTCCGACTCTGTAGCGACGCGTTTTGTTTATCAGACTCGACGATAACATCTGCTTAGATCTCGTTAAAGATCTCCTACACTTAGATCTTTATTTATCACAGCATATCACTGTCTTCACTCTTAATATGATCGATCAGTTAAGCCGCGCACCGATCACATGTTTTACTTTGTGACTCTCTAGCTCATTATCCACTGTTCTTATACATTTGATGGTCTGTATAAGTAGTAATGTAAATGTTAATATTGATATAGAATTCTTTGCAAATGTAAATTGAAACAAACACGTCCGTTGTATAATGACAAACAGAATTTCAAAATCTAAAATTGTCAACTTACAAAACACAATCAGTATCTCGTTTATTTCTAAACGCTACAGACAAATCCTTCTGTCACACATCACGGTACAAGAAATATGATGCGCTCTTCAAAGTTTTAGATCCGTCGGAATAGGATTGAACATTGAATGAATATAATGGACGCAGTAACATTGGGTTAGTGACAAGATCCGATTAGGAGAGATACGATAATGCTTGGAGTCGATTCGTCGACAATGGTAGGTGGTGTATCGGGGCAGGCATCTCGGTCGACAATGTTCCGTAAATACAGAGGTTTATTGTGAACAAGGCGAGATGAAGCGAGCGAGACGAGATTAGATGAGGTGAGAGGGCTTTGGTTCGACATATGATTCCGTCATCTATTCTTGGAATGTCACGATATTTAACAGCGATTGTCACCAAAGGCATAACTAGAGTTCAGGTGAAATTACTTTAAACCTCTAACATTTGCGCTAAATCCAAAAAAAATTGAATTTCCAAAGATATTTGGCAGAAATGACATGTTGATGAATTGTTGCCAAATTTTTAATAACTCTACTATTGAAATTTAACAGAGAGAACATTAAAAAAAATAAATTGTAGTTTAATCTGTAATTCGGAAGTCCGCTGTGGACAGGAAAGGTCGGTCCGAAGCAAGGTCGTGGCTGACGCCGAAAATCTAGATAACGCATCGTCGAGAGACGTGTCCCAAACTGTGGGAGTGGCGATACAATGCCTATTGTAACACCAACCATAAATTACCTTACATAATTGTGGTAATTAAAACTTTTACGTCCACGGCAGGCGAAGCTTCGATGGCTGATAGCGCGTTACATATTGGTCTGTATTAAAGTCCCGTTGAATGTAACGGAGACCCCTTTATCAGACCCGCTTTGTTTCATTGCTTTATCGCACCAAGGAGACAAATATCATTGATACCCGTTTTGATTTATGAATAGGGCAATAATTTAAATTTCCATGATATCAATTTGAATCGGAAACTATTGAAACGGGCGTTGTGAATTATGTTGAAAATATAACCGCACGACAAATAAGTAAATATAGTACACAAACAACAGAAACAAGAAGTTTCCTTCAACTACATGCTATGTGTTTTATGCGTCAGACATTTGTTTGCGTACGAGATTATTAGTATCTTCATGATATGCATTCGGATAGAGGTGAATCAGAAACTTTTCTTTGATAAACCTTAACTACATCTTATCAGTGTTCACATGAAAATTGTAATTTGGGTATGGATTAAAAAATTAAAGCAAATATAAAAGCGAATTTGGAAGGCAAATATGAAAAACTCAAGTTCGAAGTGTGTAGTGTGTGTGAACCAGATAAATCTTTTTTACTCCATTAACATTATAGAAATTGATTTTTCTCACCAATTCAAATACATTTATGCCTATATTTTATTGTATATGATAATTGTTAAATTTTAACAGTAACAATTAAATTTAGATACTAAAATTTGGGTATCCGCTTGTCACCTTCATACTTCCTTATCGTAAACGGTGATTTATATTTATGTGTGCGTTTAGTGGAAATACTACGTCGTATCTGGTCGCTATCTTTGAATAGTACGGCATCAGGGTCTGTGGTCTGCTATCGCTTCATCACATCGCCATTGTTTTGACTGTATAATTTCCCACGTGCTTGGTTCCGTAGTAATGACCTCGGGCAGGGCGCCGCACACTACGGACCGCTGCCGTTGGTTCGTGCGTCTCTTTGTCAGCTGACGATAAGCCAACGTTAACATTCTTCACGATCCAATATATTCACTAAGTACCGGAAACAGAACTTAAATTGATTAAATTCTCTTTCTTTTAAGTTGGTTAAGTATTTCTATCTTTTTTATTGGAGACGAGATGAGCAGTACGCTAAACGATGCCTTGCCTATCTAATACTAGTAAAGACTAAATACACAACACCACAGCTCTTCTATTTGATATATTTACATTTCGCTATCGCAGTAATTGCCTAGCTAGAGCTTCATTCAAATCAGTACCTGGACGTTTTCAAGCATGAGAGACCTTTTTATGGTTTCGGGGGGATTTCTACTCACTAAAGCCCCTCGGATATCAACCTCAGTGCGTTGCGGGACGCCCTGGAGTCTCCTACGAATCACACTGTTGCAAGCACTTCCATGGGTAGACTGTAACCCTCCTCGCTACTTCGCCTTGCCACGACAAATATGGATCATCTTGTACCTGTCGTTCTTCTCAGGCCCACTTAGTGACCACAAGCTGGAAATCCTTTTTAATCGCTTTCTATGACCGGCAGGGCTTACCTTAGTCCTATTCTTAACAGCCCGATACTAGAGGGCAAGCAAGAAAGACCTACCATTAATAACTGTCCTCTGATTATATTTTTTAAGGCACTTTCTCTTTATGGACTATTCAGAAGTTTTTGCGTTTTTTTATAGTTAATTGTTTATATTATACCAGAAAGGAAAAATACGGACAGTTTAGTCTTATCAGAAACGAGGAAGTTCCGACGGCAGCTGGTCGCTCGTAAACCGACGGCGTTTTGAGGAAGAGCCTTGGCGCCAGCAGTTGCGTGGCGCCGCGGGGACGACCGTCACCATCCGCCGACGGTAAATCAATCCATACGTGCGAATAAATTAACTAAACCCATATTACTAATTCTCTAGTCTTAAAATTTTTAACTTTCTTGACTAAATAGTTAAAGAACAAGCGTAAAACTTTATAATATTACTACTATAAGGTTTTTCGCTTGTTCGTTGTATCGTAACTCTGAACGAACATACTCGTTTCAGTTTGAATTCTTTTAAAAAAGACTATTAATACAGATTATATATTAGTGTTCCTATAATTGAAAATAATCAGTACTGCCTTTTGCAAATTTTTAAATATTTAAGACATTTCTATAGATAAAAAATATATACAAGTTTTTGATGAATTCATTGAAGTAGTAAAACTAGAGTTACTTTAATATAACCTGCAATAAGATCGATTTATAAAAGCATGTTATAAAAATAAATATTATAATCATATTGTGATGTTTACAACATAATATATCTCGTTACCACGGTAATTCTGTTAGCTTTATTTTATATAAAATTAAGCAACGAGACGAGCGAGACGTTCACCTGATGGTAAGTGATACGCCTACCCATAATAGCGCTAGTTAGGATGGTATACACGGCACCATATTGTGCTATTCACCTTGACACATAAGACGTTGACTGTCGTTACCCCAATAATTTCACCAGCTACAACGCCCTTCAAGCCGGAACACAGTAATGTTTATACATAAGTATTTGACGACAGAAATAGGCACTGTGGTGGTACCTACCTGGCCGGTTTCCGGCAACAGAGACCTACCACCAGTAAGTTCTTGAACTATGTCCTTTAACACATTGTAGGAAGAGGCGATATGGTGGTACCTACATCGTCTCCTATTAAGCATATAACTTACTCAGGTGTTAGAATCGATAGATACTATACAGAACGATTGGTGATAGATTGTAAAAGCTTAAAATAATACAAATCACCCTGTATATCAAGTATATCAAAATTATGTTACGCCATTTAATATTCCGTTTCCAGACAATTCGTCGCCAATTAAAAATATTTTCATATGACTCGATATATTCATATAGTGTATATACACATAACAGCTGATCGAAGCACCTGCCCGTTAATTTCTTTGCCACGCACACTTTAATGCTATACACAAAGTAACGGTTATTACCACGGTAATAATGTATTAATAGCGATTGAATTTAGTTTATTAATTAAATACTTGTTGCTTTACTTTTTTAGTATAATCTTAACTATACCATCATATAATTTAAGAACAATTTATGTTGTACTGAACTTGCATATAATAATATCTTCTGCTGGATGTATACTTTCCTCTTCATCATCAACACAGTCTTAACCCCATGTGATCATCAATTTACCTAATTATTTAAACTAAAGCCTTAATTAAACTGTACATACGAATTATATTTTCAACAAAATTTTCCATTGATATAAAGGTTTAATAAAAAAAAAAGATATGTAGGGAAAAAGTTGTTTTAATTGTTTAATAACAACTAAAAGTGTGAGAACAACTGTTGATATATTCAAAATAGAGGTTTTAATAATCGTATATATAAATCACACTTATTTCTATGTATTTTTATATCAAGTAAGCGATGTGTTAACTTATTCGAGATGATCATAACGCTTGCTATTACAATGTCACTTATGATTTTAACACTACGGCACTGTTTATTTAGCTTTCAGACTAATATGCAGTAATATATTACTACGTAGATTACACTACTCCTTAATTAAAAAAGAGATTTTACTGGTGGTAGGTCTTTGTTGCCGGTGACCGTCCAGGTAGGTATCATCGCAGTGCCTATTTCTACAGCCAAATAGTAATGTGCAAACATTACTCTGTGTTACTGTTTGAAGGGCGTTGTAGCTGGTGAAATTACTGGGGT